>OCZR010105243.1:0-10221 GCA_900234385.1 Anemonia viridis | reverse complement strand
GTGAGAATTTGAAGACAATAGTAGAAATTAAGAAAACAAAGGAAGCTACCGAAAGGGATTGTGGCATTAGAAGTATGAAACGTCATCATGCCTATTCTTCAAAAAGCATTGTCAATCCGATATCTGGAATCTGAAACCATACTAAAATTTTTGAAAGATGGTGGTATTATTAGAATAATCTGAAAGGTGACCTTTGAAATAGGTATTTATATACATATATATTGATTATGTGACTGAATATTTTGATCAATTTTGTTGGTTCATGTCAATCCAAACCCTTTACTATTCTCTATAGCAACAATCAATCTCTCTCTCAGTTTGTCTTGGTCCTCATACGAGGGTAACAATAGCCGATTAAAGCAAGTCAATGCAGCTGGAAGTCTATCAGAGTCAGGGCCATGCTTCTGGATTATGAATGTTAAGTTTGCTAATCCCTTCAGCGGCACCCTATCACTACCAGTAACAAACATGAGAACAGCTTTCTTCTGCTGCACACTCATTTCACTGAACACCTTCCATAACATCTTGATAGTGGGGTGTTCTGGAGAGTAGCCGTCTTCATATGTCGCTGCCACTTGAAGGTCACTGAAATCCAAGACTGGACAACCACAGATCAGGAGCTCAAGCTCTTCTGGACTAAAGAGTGTTAGAGTGGCACCTCCGCATACCTGTAGATGATATGGGAAAGAAGTAACCTTACAGCTGAGATTGGAATGACAGACATTTTGTCAAGCCAAAAATATTTCTAAGGGCCACAATAGATCATGAGAATGATTGCTTGTGATTGGATGAGTAAATTTGTTTGAGCTGAAATATTTAAGCAGCAAGTAACTGTCCCATTTTAAGAAAGAAGGTTGTTGGAATTTGGCAGGCACTGACTGATCGAAAATCTCCCATTATGGGATCAAGCTGTATGGTAATTTACCAGTATTTGACTCTTCACATTATAACACCAATAACAGTACTTACCTTATGAAATCCTCTGGCAAAAGCATCAAACTGTTTGGCTACAGAATCAACCAGGATGTATTTCACATACAAGTCTACAAACTTCTTTCTGTTGTTTTTGGTTACTGGTATTTCTGATCCATTGGGAATGAGATCCACATTGATAACCTTACCATATACAACATCAGATATCTGAAACAGATCAATGGATTAATACCGGTACTGAATATTGAAATCTGTGAAATTCACCTGAAGGCAAACAAAAAATATGTGTGTTTTCGGTTCCTTGGCCGACTCTCAATTTTCATGCCGATTTTTGCCGACCCTAACTCCATAAAATACCACAAGGTTTTCATGAGGTCATTCCTCTGAAAATATGAACAAAATACGGAACAAAAAAATATAAAAATAAAAATAAAATCCAACCTTCCGACCCCAATTTTTTTGTCATGCAACAGGAAACACAGTTATTCTTTCTTGTTTGGTCTGATTTAAGAACACAAATTCAGTGTTTTTTACCGACAACTTTAAACTTTGAAAAGTGGTTTGGGATACCTGTGGTGAGTAACACAGGTAGCCCACAATGAGGAAATTCCAAATTACCTGAAAAGTGTAACAAAATACATCTTCAACATCTCCTTGAAACTCCAACAGTTCTCTCAAACTCCTTGCTAGAGATGGTTGCACACCCATCAAATCAAGTAGATTTGGTTTGTGTCCTTGTAACTTCTTGTAGATCACAGAAGGAAAGTGCACATCAAGAATGACACCGTTATAAATAGCCAATCCTAGGATAATACCAACTAACTCAAATTCCATCTCTGATTCCAAGGAAGAGCCATTGATCCATACTGATCTTGTTTCCTCAAGATAAGTGAACATGCCAAAATCTGAACCATAAAAATACATAAAATGAATAAATGGGATTTAGCAGTAAGTGGCGATATATTCAATTTCATTATAAAAGGAAAGTTGAATTTTGAGAAGGATGGAAAACTGAAGAACCTGGAGAATATCCCTTGGTGTACGGGAAAGAACCAGCAAGCAACTCTACTCACAGTTTATAACAATGATAGTTCCAGGAATGAAAGCTGCCAGGGTTGCATTGAGGCATGAGAGGTGGATGCTCACAACATACCACCACCACCTGTCTTCTAGTCAGTCATATAAATACTGTAAGTAAAACTGACATTTGCATACATACATACCTGATTCAAAAATTGAATCTACGATCATGTGGAAGAACTCACGCTGCAGTCCACCCATGTCAAGACCTTGTTCACCTCCACCAACATACTTGATCTTTAAGGGTTTTTTAAGATCGCCCTCCTGTCAAAAAGAAGTATGATATTTTACTTTCATATGTCAACTTATTCTTCCACTTGCCATTTTTTCATTTCCATTTTTGTTGCTGAAAATGTGGGAACCTCTCCCCTCCTCTCCCCTCCCCCCAGCTCTCTGGTCCCTGTGATTCTTTGGCATTGCCCCAGTACAGTAGTGCTCACCTTCCTGTGGATTTGATTTAAAGTGTCTCTAATGATATAATCACGTCGAATGGAAAGAACCAGGAATGGACATGTAGCTGACTTGACAACATCTCCAAGCCTGTTACTTCTGTCTGTTTCTTCAAACACTTTTTGTGCTTGTTGTACTCTTGCTTGATGAACAATAGCATTCTGGTACTCGGCCCGCATCTGCCAGACTGCATCAATATGCATGACTCTCACCTGTGATGTGCAAGACAGACAAACAAATGAAATACAAATTATACAGTCAGAGCTCTTGTAAGTGACCAGCTCCAGCTCATGATCATGATTTTGAGAACCAGTTTACACTGCCGCTTAGTGACCAGCTCTAGTTATGGCTACTTTTTGGCATTTGCTTTTGAGAGTTTCTACTGTACCATAGAAAGAACAGATCTTATATACTTTGATGGATGTGATGGGTTTCCCATGATGTGAATAAGCATCTAAAGTCAGTATTGTCAGTATTGCTCCATAAATCTATATATCTGTACAATCATACATTTTTCTCTTACCTTGGATGCTGGGTCAAACAAAAATGGAAAATCCAAAACTGACAAGTCATTCTCTGGAGCATCAGTACTGTTGGATGTTTAAAAAAATGTTGTTAAGACAGCAATCTTCCCACAATAAGTAAATAAAGAATAATTGATTCAAATAGTTTGTTGTTGTTCAAGAGATTGTGAATAATCAATCTATCAATCCTGCCTTCCTTACCCATTTATTGACCTCCAATTTTCATATTCTTTCTTGAAATCCAGTTTTTTAGAAAGATCATCAGAGTAAAATAAAGAAACTGGAGGAATATTGTCAGCAGTTGTTTCTTGACTTGCTGACATATAAGCATCATGGAAGATAGCCATTACTTTACATATCTCTATTAGATGTGGTTCTGTACATTGGTTAGGGTGGACATGTTGACCAAGAAATGCATGGAAAACCTGGTAATAACAAGACAAGAAAGAAATCATGATTCCACATAGTTGCTCTTCTTCAACTGCATTTTAGGTGGGATCCAAAAGTTGATTTTGTTGAAGGAAAGATAACTGGAGAAAAACCCTTGATGTGAAGGAGAGAACTAACAAACAACTTTACTCAGACATGACCTGGTGCCCGCCAGGGTTCAATCCCAGCTACGCTAGACTTAAGCACCCTAACTGTTATGTCACCTATGCTTGTAATAAATGACCAAATCTGCAGGCAAACAAGTTACATACTGTACCTGAATAAGGTTCTTAAATGCATCCTGCTCATATCTTGAAAAGATGACAACTAGTGCATGGCGAGTATCCTGTGGCAGATTATTGAGAATGGAACAAATTTTACGGAGAAGGTCTTGTGACTGGTGCATCATGGGATTCTCTAACAAAATGACAAGTTGATACACTTCATCGGGTGTGGTGATAAACGACTCTAATGTAATCAGGTGAATCTCTGTTGCATTAACCAATGGTGCAACAAATGTTTCCCTTGGTTCAAGACTCAACAACAGCTTGTACGCTTTCCTTACAGCTGGAATATCTAGTTCATCCCATGGGGCATCTGAATTAACCATAGATTCTTTCCTGAAGCTTTCATTCAGAGCTTCTATAGATGTGAATACAGTTCTTATTGTGTTTAAAAGAAAAGATGGGTCACAACATTCCTTGTAATTAGAAATTGAAGATTCCAACATTTTGAGGGTCAAATGTGTGAGGGAAAATTCTTGTATCTCTTGGTATCCTGATGACATCTCAAGAGCACATTCTTTTTCGAATTCTTCCAGTGGTATAATTTCATTGAGAGAACTGTTTGACCCGTGTAAATCCCAAGTCAAATCAGGCAATTCCAAGTCATTCATTAAATTTCCTGACAAATTCAGCTTTGAAAATTCAATATCTAAATTAATAGGATGACTAGGAAGTGGATTTTTGTCTTCAGGTTTTAGGTTTGGGTTTGATCCAACATGTTTCAGAACTTTGCCATTGAGCTGTCTTTCAGGAAGGTCTGCATGTTGGCTGGTGAGGTCTGGGTTACTGGTCAGCCGGAGATTTGAATGTGAAAGAGACTTTTCCTTGGATATTTGTACAAGACTGCTTTGTGAACCCCTGAGAGATGAAAAGCTCCCACATCTAGAAAGATTTGACATTGGATTTGACTCAAACAAGGACTGAAATGGGGTTGTAGAAAACAAGCAGTGCAGGAATGGCCTTGGTACTTCTGGTTCTCCATCAAACAGGTTTTCAGGAAGGCTTTTGCATGTTTCTTTGATGCAGAAGTAATTTTGGTTGCGAGATGCTAGTTCTATACTCACAATAGCTGCTAACTGTGGACTAAACTTGGACCCCATTTCACTAGAACAACAAAACCTGTTGCTACAATCTCCATCACCACATCCTTCAGTGAGTTGATAAAAATATCTTTTGACCATGAATTCAAAATGTTTCTTGACGGCTGAATACGAAGAGTTTGGTTGGTCATAACTCCGTGGCAGTACTGCCTCTTTAATGGAAAGGTTAGAGTCTGAAACAGCAGCCAGATTACTGGCACTGAGTGTTTTACCTGATGACCCAAGGGATTGGAAATTCAACTGAGCTAAACTGGAAGATTTACGCGAAGAATCGAGATGTAAGTTAGTCAAAGACCCCGAAATTTTATCTTTTCGAAGTCTAGGTTGACTCGAATGTCTTGTTAACTTGTTGAATTTTGTCAAACTCTCGCCAGATTGTAAAGAATGTCTTTTGACAGGCCGAGTAAGGGGTAGTTTAGGAGGTTTTCCAGGTACAACACTAGACTCACTCCCAACCATTTCGTTATTCAATTCCATCTCGTATCTACCGTCGAAACGATGTCTTCAGTACTTGACAGTGCATTCCTGTGCTCGTTCGGCTTTATACAGAGGTTTTAGGTGGTCTAATTTTCCTTTTCCTTTTGCCGAATTGAATTCCAGAACAAAAACGCCGCCATTTTAGTTGTCGTGACAACGGTGACGATGGTCAGTGGAATCCCAACAAAATTTACTCCCATATAAGGAAATTGCGACAGTCTCTCTCTCTCTCTCTCTCTCTCTTTCATTTTCTTTCATTCGTTTCTTTTCATTTCTTTTTCCTTTCTTTTTTTCTATTTTTTTTTTCAAAAGAAATTTTTAAGTTGAATGACCTATAATCAAGTCATGATACGGGCAATTTTTTTTTCCAGTTAAAAATCTAAATCATTGTCATGTAAGAATCTATTCTTACACCATTGACGTAAGACGAACAAGGAAAAAAATGCTCTCTTCGTAAAACGACGTAATACAGGCAGCTACAAAAAACATGCCGAAAGGTATTACTTTCAAAATAAATGAATAAAAGACAAAGAAAATTTTACACCTCCCTTACAGATATCTTTTACTTGAAAAATATGATTTACTACTTATCTAATATAGTAAGAATGTATATATATTTTTTAAATTATTTCACGGCTGAGGAAATCTTACCCTTTTTTTTCATTTCGTTTTTCCAAGCCATTTCCGGTGACGTCATGAGGCTAGTTTCCACGATAATATCCGTTATCCATATAAGGAAACCGGCTACGCGGCACTGATTTACATTTATTTGCATCATTTCAAGACATTTTCCACACTGTTTTCCCTAGAGATGGCTAATGTTGTAAGTATTCTTGTACCACTACTCTTGTCTTTATACCTTGGGCTTGATTACTGAGACAAGATCTTTTAAGTAGATTTAATATATTTTTTTTGACCACGGCAAGACTCGTAGAAAAACGCCGGTAAAACAAGTGTGTAAACTCATTCAAATTATTGTGGTTATTTCCACGTTATTGCTGCATTGAGGCCTATATTATGTTTATATTTCTCTGACTAGTGTTTGGTTTCTTTCTTTAGAGTGACATGGAAAGAGTTTCATTGTTTGACAGAAAAATCTTAGACGATGTAGATTTGAGTAAAGGGAAATGCAATCTTCTTGAATTTGGGATCTCACCCTCCAGCCCTGGAGAAGATCTGTGTATGAGACCTCTCTGTAGTGATGATTATGAAAAAGGTTAGGAAATTTCTATAATAGGAATAATATGTAAAAAAATTGCTTTAACCATGAGCTTTCTAGTCTGTTTGTACAGCTATAATACTTGTATTGCAGAGAATAGTAATGTACTTAACTATACACCCCTCCCCCCATCACACCTAGCCTCCCATTCCATTTCATGCATAGGGGGGATGAGGGAGGGTCTGGTAAGGCTATTACCCTACCACGTTTTCCCTCTTTCCATACACTCTCTTAGATTTTTCAATCTTAGCCCCACCAATTCGTAAGGTGACCAACTCTCCCAAGTGGACCTTGACCCAGGCACACAATTTGAAATGGAAGTGCATAACAGGTGGTATTCCCAGATACATGAAGTAATATTTAAATGTGATGTTATTAATGTAATTTGTTTTATAGATTTTATACAGCTTATGTCACAGTTGACAAAGATGGGAGATATATCCAAAGAAAAATTCCTTAGTAAGTTGAGAAAAATAGTTATGTGCCCCTCAGAAATACCTAAAACAAATTTTATATAAAGGGTGCATACCTTTTTAAAAAAGCTGCCAAATTTAGAGTAGGAACCTCACAGCAGGAAGCCGTGGGATGGGAACCAGTTACCAGTTAGATTAATCAATACCATAATGAATTTTAGTGACACAGATATGAACGCTTTTTTAATTTTTAGGGCGCTTTAATGCCATGAAGGCACACACAGGAACATACTACATTGTCGTCCTTGAAAATGTCAAACTGGAAAAAATTGTAGCTTGTGGTTCTCTTATTATTGAACAGAAGTTTATTCATGAAACAGCCCTGGTAAGTCATGAATGAGTGATGGTACTAGAATATCTGATCAATAGTCAATACACTGTGGAACAATACTAATCTGATGTCAAATCTGTTTTCCATTAGAGGGGTCGCATTGAGGATATTGTAGTTGATGATAGTTGCAGAGGACAAAAGATTGGAAAATTGTAAGTATTATTGTAGATACTGATATCGTTGATACTTGACTGAAAAAATGTTGGGATAGTCCCCTTCACAGTTCCCTGTGCCGCCTTTTTTAACACCTTGGACAATTATTCACATCTCTATCATTGCAAGCTCACTTTTCATCTCGCTCCAATGCAAAGGCATGGCTACCTTTCAAGATGGCGCGGGGAGCTGTGAAGGGGATATTGGAATCAAGGAAATAAAAAAACATTCACTCACCATCCCATTAGATCTATACAAGCTAGCCAAAATTTAAGGATAACTGGCAGTACTTATTGATTATTTTATGCAACAATACAAGATGCTACCCTTTACTAAGTAATACTTTGTTGTCAATTTTCAGAATTGTAGAAACATTACTGCTTCTCAGTGAAAAACTTGGTTGCTACAAGACAAGCCTTGAATGCAAAGATCCTCTCCTTCCCTTCTACACTCAGTTTGGTTTTGTTGCTGAACCAGACCAAAACCATCTTATTAAACGATTTTTTCATTAACGCAAAAACACAAGACTTAACTTTTCTTGCTGCAATGTTTTATCATGTGTCATTCCCTAGGGAATAAGGTTCGTTTGATTCATACCAATATCTATGTCATCTCATGCACAACCATTAAACAAAAAAGAACACTCTAGGGAATGACATGGGATGATTCTGAAATGGGAAAACATTACGTCAAGATGAATAAGAGAAATCAAAAAATAATTTATTGTAACATACATAGTTTCGGTCATGATTTTTATTAGTTTTATCTTGGTAATATTCCATTTCTCACTGCACAAGTTCTAATTCTTGCCACAGATTGACTGTTGGCCAGCCACTTTTCACTTTTCCAGCCACTGGATTTCACTTAGATACATACCGGTAGATGTTTTGTATTTGGTAGCTACCCACACCCATACACCTAGTTGATGGTGTTAACAGCATTTATTGATATACAGCTGTAAGTTATTTACAGTAAAGTAAAACATTTTTTATGCAAGGTTAGAATATATTATAAAATCTTCCATCCAACTCAAAGGTGAGCAATAGACCATTTCACGGATCCCGCAGCTCAACCTCAGCCTCGTCAGCGTGTAATTATTCTTTAGAATTTGACTACAGTCCGTAGCAATAATTAGGAATTCACACGTAAACGAACAATAGCAACACCTAACAAATTCACAAGTTGTGGTCGATTTCTAAAGAATATATTACACCCGGACGAGGCTGAGGTTGTGCTGCGGGATCTGTGGTCTATTAAGAAATATATTTAGCAGTTTAATATTCTTGTAATTTTGAGGCATTATTTTAAGGCTGATATTTATAACCACCATAATAAATTAAATAACGATTTCCAGTATCCAGGTCACTGCTATGCAGGGCAAAATTTTGTAGTTTTCTAAAAGTGGTTTTCATACCCTAAGTTTGAGGAATCACAGTCCAATTCAGTAATGTACAGGAACCTGTGTTTTTATGTATGTACAATACTATGGTTTACTAAAGCAATAATTTATTATGAATGGGTTCCCCTGTACTTATCCTAAACTTAAAATAATATTAAAACTTGAACTTATTTACACTCAGGAATCTTATAAAAATATGAAGCTGAAAATAATGACAAAAGCAATCACAAAAAGGTTGTGTGAGGACATTTGAAATATTTATTAATATAATTCAATTTAACCAGAATTGGTTTTACATTTTAACATGATGTGCATATTTTGTACAATAAAAACTTGTGATGGGATCGATGTCTCTGTATTGTACTTTTTCCCCAAAACAGATCTTCAGAATATCATTGAATCACAGGTCAATCAAATTACTGTAGGTTGCTAATATTATGAATCATGAAGACAGTGATTATTAAGCTAAGAATCTGATGCTCATCTTTGCATTGAGATCCACATTCTTCATCACCTAATAACAAAAACAATACTATCATTATCTAGGTATTCAAAACAAATTTTGGATCCCAAAGTAGTTTTTGGGGAGAGAAGGCCGGGGCCCTTGACACATCAACTCCACCATCCTCATGTGCAAAACACTACTAAGAGATACATGAATATCATATGTTATGTCAATACTTGTACCTTTTTAAGGTCTTCAAAAGAAATCATCTGTTCTTGCGCACAACCTGCATCCATTATTGCCCTATCAGCTATGCACCCTAGTTGGTCATCACTTATACTCACTCCGACCATCATGTGCAAAATCTAGAAAATACATACATATATTTAACTGAATGCAGGTCAATATAATACTATATTACCTAATTATCTTACTCAAGCTGACAACTAGTCAGCTTGTCGTTTGTAGAGCAGCAATACATTATTGCATGAATATAAAAACTTGTTTAAACTTAGTAATAGTGGTAAAACAAATCAGGAGACTTACAGACATGAGGTCATCTTTGGAGATTTTTCCATCACCATCAATATCATATATTCTGAAAGTAACTGAAAAACACCAGAAGGTTGATAAACAAGAATTTAAGCTTCTACATTCAAGCATTTCATGTTCTTTAACTACTTACATTTTAGCTTTTCCTCTCTGGAGTTTAATGGGTTTGGTGTGCTTGGATCAATAGGCCGAAAATGAGCCAAGGTTCTTGCAAACTGTTTGAAATTACAGTTGACGTATCCATCCCTAAAACAAATACAGTCACACTTTGTAAAAAAATATCTTTATATTCATTAATATAAATTTATATAATTAAAAAAAAAAACACTTGACCTCGTGTTCAACCTGACCAACAGACCTCTTGTTAGGCAT
>OCZR010105222.1:0-10010 GCA_900234385.1 Anemonia viridis | reverse complement strand
AGTAAAAACACAGCCGCTACTCCGAGGGTTGAGTCAAAATATTTGGAAAAAGAATTCACTGTGGGGTTTTCGTAGTAACCTAAACACTCTAAGCACTTGGATATGTTTTGGTATTAAACCATAGTTATAAAACATCTTAATTACTTGTGTCAAATATTACTGAACAACTTAATGTCGATGATAAATAAGAATATCAAAACATACCTGACGAAAACCTGTGTCGCCAAGCCGCCCAGAAGATAGAAATTTTAAATAAATTAATCTGCCACAGGATGCATGGAACGCTCGGGAAGGACCTGTAGATGCCTAGACGGTTGTGTTGAAACGCGCCAGGCTTCACCTCATATCACGCCACCCCATGTGGAACGCGAAATATAATATGTTGTAATATGTCAATAAACCCCTACATTCCTGAAACACTAGATGGGTTTAGTGATCATGACGACAACTTTCGGTGCATGATTCATATTGGTGCTGATAATGCAGAAAACGATGCTTAATTTCTGGACATTCTTCGATTGGCCTTCAATATACCAATCTCATGTTTTCTGCCACATTCTACTCTAAAAGTTGCTTGCACGTGGTTATGGTTGGAATTTTATGGGTGGCAAAAATTCGGTGTTTTTTCAAATATTTTTATGGTCATTAATAGCTGTTATTACAGTTGCATGCAAATAAGTAGACAACAAGCATTGTGTCCTCAAGGTAAACTGAGGCTTTGGGCATGAGGGCTCAACTGTATACTCATCTGTAAGAACAGCTATTTTTAGTCGTCTAACATCACGAAAAAGCAGAACCGCGTGTTCAAGCATTGGAAAAACCCAACTCGATTATCTCATTCGGGCTGACGAGTCCAACTCTTTTCGGTCCAGTTCAAACGTTGATCTTTTAACTAGACGCCTAAAGTGCGTTCACTCGGGCTACCTGTGGATGATGTATTACGTCAGACTGTAAAATCGTGACATGACGATAGATAGACTGATAGATAGAAAACCGAAACCTAGACTCGGCCTACCTTGTAGGTAGCCCGAGTAATGAGCCAAACCTAATAACATCAAAGGCGACCGTCTTATTATCCATCGTTTCAATGCATTCGGCTCATGAGAAGTTCGACGTTTGAACTTGAGGACCATGATCCTGCCGAAAACATTACCACTATCTCTATATTTCTCTATTAATGATTGACAGGTGTCGCTCTAAACTGGCCAAAACTCACTTAACTGGGTTTATTGGCTCTCGATGCATGATTGGCCGACAGGTGCTTCTCAAGACTCAAAACCTTTTTTTATTGCTCTTGATTGACACCTATCAATCATTCGGAAAACCTCACTGCCATCATCACAGACCATATTCGCTTCATAAGTAAATAACATTTATTTGTAAGTTTCTTTTCCAATATAATATGGTCATGTGATTTACTAGGATAAAAATTGTCTAATATATGCAATATTACCAAACAGTCAACATAAAAATACTAATATATATATATATATCTATCTATCTCACTACAGCTCATCATAGCTAGCGAACTCTGTGATAGGACGTGCAAAGTTAGAAATGGTGTACAAATAGATGTCCGGCTTTAGCCTGGAAATCTCGAGACATTGTCAAGAATATTAAGGGATAAAATGCGCAACATATTCTATACATTTCGATTGTAACAAATACTCTCTCGGATATCTATCTTACACTAATAACATTATATCTACAAATATTGTGGGTCTGGATTCTACTTTGAACGTCTTGGCCATAAATAATTCCAAGGATTGCCGGCATTTTACTGGACAGAATACAGACATTACTATACTATTGTACTTCATTCACCTAGTAATAATCGTAAATTCTTGATACTTATTATTGTATTTATAACATCTATTACAATTACAATGGATTGGTTCGTTGATATCTTAATTCTCGCGTCTCGAATAGGGCTTTTTTGACATACGTGCATTCATACTTAGAGATTTAAAGAAACTATCTCATCCGCTAAGACTGACAAGACGTACATTTTACCTAATGCCACACAAAAATGGTCTTCAACGAGCTTGTCTGCCGCGAAAATTGTTAAATTGACACCCTTTTTATCCAGCATGCTTTGCAGCAACTGTTTTATTGCAAAGGCAAACTAGCTATGAGTCGAATACGATAACATTGAAAACTTAGTTATCATCAAATGTGTCTAAATTGTGGGAAAAATTGCGAGAATTCTGCCATTTTGTAGTTCACCATGAAGTAGTTGAGTTTGCCTCTCTTTTCAGTTTTAATTTAAATGCTGAAATTAGGCTAAATATAATCTTATATAATTATATTTATCTTATAAGAACGCATTACTACAATCAAAGACGTAGCACTAAATCAT
This sequence comes from Anemonia viridis, assembly GCA_900234385.1. Taxonomy (NCBI): domain Eukaryota; kingdom Metazoa; phylum Cnidaria; class Anthozoa; order Actiniaria; family Actiniidae; genus Anemonia; species Anemonia viridis. Next base: position 7,651 of record OCZR010105222.1, on the reverse strand, counting down.
GAGGTTAAATTCTAGTTTGGAAAAATAAATGATTTTCGAAAAAATCTCAATTATATTATCAGCTGAATAAACTTCAAAATAAATAGTGTAAGGTTGTAAAATGCAGGACTAAAAACGTGTAAAAGTACGCATTCCTGAAATTCTATTACAAATCGAAGTGAAATTTAATGTTTCAGGGAAAAAAAGATTTCAAAGAAAAGGCCAAACGTCGAGCTTCACATGAACGTCTAATGACGTCGAACAACATTGACTTATCCATTTTATTTTCAATGCGTTTGGCTCATGTGAAATTCAACGTATAACCTCAGGAGCCTTAAGTAGAAAATGAAACGCTGAACAAGTATAAGAAAGCTATGACTTAAAATATTTATTATGAAGCATGTCTTACTAAGGAGATTTGAGTTAGTAAAAATGCACAAGTCCAAATTACCACAATAAAAGTTGAAACACAGACAGACAGACAGACAGACAGACGGTCGAACGGAAAGTGGCGCACGGACGGGCGGGCAGACAGACAGATAGTAGATCAATAGGCCTATCGCAACTCTCAGTACACAAACAAACTACGAATTATTAACGTGATTTCGTCACGATCGTGTCCCACCACTACAGACACTAGGCACGTAGTCAAGCCCACACGATTTAACAGTGTCAAGTATAATTTATATCTGTTATTCATTATAATATATATATTTATATATGTACATGTGTAGAGGACTAAATCCATTTATATTACCGCTGACCTATAGCAGCCTTTGACATTAAATTAGAATTACCGTTTTTTCATTATGCATTTACGACATGTTATCTGAAGAATTTGGTATAAAAATGACGATTTCTTTCCGGCTGGAAAGTGCTTGAAAGCATCAGGATGTCAGCATAAAAGATCTTTTTGTCCAGAACGCTCGCGTTTTCATCTAAGTTTCCGGCTGATCAGATATAAATAAATCAAACACGAAACATAAAAAGAATTACCCTAAAAGGATTACAGTACTAAAAACGGCTCAAAATGAAAAAAAAGAATAGATGAAAGTCCTGTTTAAAGTCCGTTTATATTAAAAAAAAACCCCGCAAAAATAAAATCTTATGAATACATTAAGCAAACTTCCCAGCTGATTTGAAATGGTGACATATAAATGTCGTCACTCCAAAACTGAAGTGTCATGAAGCCTGCGAAAATTGACTTATAAAAATCTAGATTTCGGTAGAGGTTTTTTATATTTTGTATGCATTTACTATGATATTTATCACTGAGTGGGAAATTAGAATTTATAAATAACTGTGTTCAGAGTCGCTGGGCTAATATTGATGACGCATCAGTTTTGCGATTTTTCTGGATCCTGGTTAACTAATATTTTCTCAAATCAGCTGGTTGTTGCATACAAGAATTTTCAGCAAAATAACCATCTGGAATAATATAATAATGTCTATCGATTGAAGGAGTGGCTAATATATTATTTTCTGGCAAAAACTCAACATTCTGGTTTCTCCAGAAGATGAATGAACGCGTCGTGGAGCTGTGACAGCATACACAGATGAACAGGGAGACAAGACCCGCGATCACGGGAAACTGGGTCGATTGTAAGCCAGGAGAGAGCGTCGAACTGCTTCAAGATGTACCTTAGGACGAATGAAAATTTTTTTTAGCTTGTGGAGTGAAAAACGTAATTCGTAATTCTATATTGGGGTAATGGAGTAAAGTTCGCACGAGGGTGGGACACTAGACCGCGAGTTACCGCATCCGTTCAACCAATCACTATGCGCGAAATAAAAGCAAAACCAATGAAAACGTTTGGACACGACACGGCGACGGAATGGATTTGCGAAATTCATCGAACTAGTCCCGGGAGGAAATCGCTGCGCATTCCAAAAGAACGTCAGATTTCGTATGAGTGTGAGACGTCACGACACACGACACACGACACGGGTGGGGCGCGGAACTAGGTGGGACTGACACGCTAGCGGAAAGGCGCGGTTTGTGCCGTATGTTTTTTTTCATAGAGGTTGACATGCATGGCTTTTCCGCGATTCTAGATGATCTTATTGTACAGGTTCAAAATATCTCCATCATTTTGTCATGTGAAATGTTCATCATCTGAATCATAAGTTTTCAATATAATTCTTTTTGGCTGACAGCACATGATGGTCAGTGTTTGACGACCATTTGGAGCAGATAATGAGATTCAAATAAACTGTCTTCAAACTAACAACTGCGATCAAGATAATTATAAAGATAACTCACTTCAGGACATCACAATTGGCATGTGAATTCAAGGGGTGTGTTGGTGCTGTAAAGCCGTTGGTCAATTCGATTAATTCTGGGTTATGGATGAACATGGACGCCTGGAATGAATAAAAAGTACAATTCATATATTATGCGTTTAATTAATATATATTGATTAAAATCGAACCAAAACGCGATTTCACATGCAAGGCAGAGCTATTGGAGGATCAAAGAAGGTGTATCGGTCGTACAATCGCCTTTCACCTCCGAGGTCCTGGCCTCGATTCCTGGACTATTACATGGACCTTTTGTTAGGTCTTGCCTTGTTTAGGAGGGTCTTTCCTCGGCAAAACATAACATGAGAAATTCCTACTCTATCTGCGAATTAGCCGTGCGCTGACTTAGATCAGCCTATACCTATTCCTATTTCTATTCCTATTCCCATTCCTATTCCCATTCCTATTCCCATTCCTATTCCCATTCCTATACTTACCCTTAATATCACAGGATACAGTTTTTCAGCTTGTGGATAGCTTGCCCAAAATGTACTGGGCAGTTTTCCCGTGTGTACTGTCGATATAACATATCCCTGCGCCAAGGGCTGTAATATAGGACAATCATCATCCACCTTGCCCTGACCCGCCTGCGAAGTGACACTCTTAGACGGTGATGCTGCTGTCACAGGCTGGAAAGGAGACCCCCTTCCTATCGGCTGGAACGGCGAATGCGCAGACACCGAGGGCGACGAGGTCAGGTTTGATACTCGTGTATGAGGAGAAGATGAATGAAGATGGTTCTCGTCTAGAGGTGATGTTAACGGTGAACCAAGCAAAACGGCAGTAGGAGAAAGAGGGGTGGGGGAGGTATTTAGTAATGGGAAAAGATGCCGTAGAGGGTCCGGGTCGCTTTCATCGTCGGCCCCAGCCAATAGGATGTCAGTATCGGTGATGACAGTTTCTGTGGTAGTTTCTGGGGTCATGACTGTTTTGTTGTCCGTTGCTTTGTTGGTTCCCTTGTAGTGGTATGTGGATGTAAATACTGTGATATAGGATCTAGATACATCAGGTTTCGTAATGCTGGTCACGGGAGTCTGATGATTTGCGTCCAAGTTAGTGCTGGCTTTTGTAAGACCTGGAAGTAATCAAGAACTATTATCAGACACGTCGAGCTCATTCTTAGCTAAAAATACAATCAATGGAATTTCGATGCAGAGATATTGCGCAGGTTTTCTAGGTGCTTTGAGCATCTTTCTCTGGCTTTCTGGGTTCTCCAGCCTTCGTTCTCCCGCAAAAAATCACTTCTAAATTCTAGTTAGATTTGTTGTCAATTCTCTGGAATACTGAGATTGAGACAATTATTTTCTGAGCACACAGTACTCGAGATATACTATATATATATATATACAGTATATGTACATATGATCCTTTTAAAGACCCACTGTTACTTACCGTGATGCACCGCGGTCGTCAATGAATTTCATGGTCTACGAAAATTTTCAAAACTTTTCAAGGGGATATTTAAAAAAATCGCGGTGTATCACGTTAAGTGGCAATGGGTCTTTAAGGTTTAATGCATTTTTGACCAAATTATTCCAGATAGCCTCAATATCTTGAACATGAGCCTATCACTGCCTGGGAAATCAAGGTATAATACCATGCAATTGCGACTGTATACTAGCCTTTTGCCATGTACATCCTCAATGCGGGTTCAGGTTCCAAGGCCATTAGACTTGCACCAATGATGGTAGGACGCAAATCACTTCGTAGGGAGAAGCATGCATTGCAGGCTTCGCGACCAAAAGATTCACGAGTTTCGTATGACGTCTTACTCAGGATCTCCTTCCAGTCTGGAATAATACATCAAGAAGAAACAAGAGTTTAGAGACTCTGTAAAGCTGACGATCTACTGCAATCACCATTGTACCATTTATCACATCTTCACAACAACAGCGGGAAAAGCTGTCTTGCCGCGACAAAAATTCCTGTTTGGTAAACTTTTGAAAGTTGCAGCCTTTATTTTACACTTTTGTACAATCGCGCTATTTTTTAAAGTATTTCATCGGAAACTGAAAAACGATTGAAATTTCGGCAACCTGTGAGACAGTGTTGCGCTGTTTGTGTTCTGATTCAAGAGAAAACCTAATATTGAAAATAACATTTTTGTCGTAAGGAATAGGACATTTGCATGATGACGTCATTAACCTCTACTATCAGAATCCCTTGCACACTTTCTTTTGTTCAGTTCATTAGCAACTTTTGTCTTACTATTCTCAAGAGGAAATACTAATTTGAATAAGAAAGAAAATGTACAAAGCATTCTGGTAGAGAAGGTCAAATGAAGCCATCATGCAAACGTTCTATTGCAACTAAACGAACGTTAACAAGGCCCAGTTTGATTTTGTTTTAGCACTTTTAAGGTTTCTAAACAGGCTCCAAAATGACCCATTCAGACCACATGTCACTCCCCTGAGAACGAGATTCTTTGTTTGAATTGTATTCACATCTCATGTACAACCGTTAAACAAAGAATACTCTAGGAAATAAATGACACGTAGTCTGAAATGGGAAAATAGGTACATACCAAAGAGACTTACCTCGAATCTCTCCTTCACCCATACGACCCATCTTACAAATAACGAGTCTCCATGACGACAAACTCGACGAGATCACCCCAACACAGAACTCCCAAACTTTCCTCAAAGCTTTAGTACGGGTCGGTGTCTTCCGTGGACGACCATCTGATCTCAAAGGTGGTCCAACACTTATGGCATTGGTCTCGATCACCTCTCCTGTGCCATCAGTACAAACGGTCAGCAGCCACCTCTGGTCACGTGACAAACAATATCCACAGTGTAAGACCAAGGTGGAGCGATTGGCGGGAATCACTTTGTCGACGCCATTTTCGTTTGTTTCTATGACCGGCATGATAGGAGTATCGAGGACGAAAGGGCAAGAGTATAGCTTCAAGCAAATAGTATCAACCTAAAACAATAACAAACAAACGTTAAAGTACTTATAACCCCTAATTCAATGTTTTCAGTACTGATTCTACATCAAGTGAATAGTTGAATGGTAAAATATTTCTATATGATTTGAGTGATGCATCTTGGAGATATCAAGGTTTATGGTAATGCTGTGACGTCATTTATGGCATCATTAGATATACAAAACTATTTCTGGGGCAGTAAACCATGTAATGATTAAGCAAGGTTATTGTAAGTTCGTTTTCTCATAGAAAGAAGTGTTTCAATTTCTAAATGATGGCAAAGAAAAAAGAAAAAAAAGTTGAACATTTTTCGGATGAATTTTTCAACTCATAAACGAGCTTTAGAACCCTCCAGTAAAAAGTATCGATCTGGACTTACTTCTTTATTCTTGGCGGTGGCTTCCTGGCCTGCAGCAGGTCCAAAACCTGTTAATGACTTGGCGTTCATGTTGAGTTGGATGGTCTTTCTGCATCGCGAGAAAACCGAGAAGGCAAGGCACTTGAGCTGCATGATGAACGACATGGACGCCTCTCTGCATTTGGTCAAGTTGTCTACTTGAAGGATTTGGTTCAAAGGTACAACCTAGATAAGACAAAAACTTCAGGATCAACAGATCTACGCAGCGATTTGGCACGCGGAATCATGATCCGCATGATCTTTATCAATAAGATCTAAATAGAGCAAATTTCGTTTTAATGGCCACGGCACGCCGCGGACACAGCACGGAATATCGAATGTTTTCATACACGGCACGGTACTGACGCGAACACGGCACGCGCGGTCTCCATGCCGTAATATTTTTCATAGTCATGTAATTCGAACTGCTCTAAGCCACGGCCACCGCAATGAGCGTCTTTCCCTTCTCACGCCCTCTGGATATTTTTATATGACTTTACTTTAATGGATCATTTCTTTGACTCTTCTTCGACCATGCCTTCCCTAAGAGTTTGCAATGTCTTTGACCAGAAAGTTTCACTGTATTTTAGTCTTTACCCTTGGATGTCTGGATGCGGCCTTCTAGTCATGTTTCTATAAGTATATAACTCTTATAGTATTATGGTACCCACCTGAAGAACGACATTACTCTTGACATTATCAGTCAGTCCTTGGGTCATCTCGGCAAAACACCGTAGAAGACCGACATACGAGATGCTGGTGGCTGAGCTATTACTGCCCGTGAAAGGATCCACAAGATACACCACTATGGTTGGAGGTTCGTCACTGATGCTTTCTTCATCATCACCAGTAGGAGTGGAAGCACTGTCTGACGTGGGCGTTCCAATACTGTTTTAGATACAAGATTACTTCATTAGAGCGCTTTTTATGAACCCGTGAAACAAAGTGTACTAGTTAGAGTGTCATAGTCAAATAAACACAATTAGACGCCTAACGGGCGTTCACTCGGGCTACCTGTGGATGAAGCATTATGTGAAATCGTGACACGACTATAGATAGATAGGTTGATAGATAAAAAACCGAAACCTAAACTCGACCTACCTTGCAGGTAGCCCGAGTAACAAATAACAAAAGATTTATCTCGAGGTACACTGTATTGCTATATTGATAAAGTGTATTTCAGGGTTTAACGACAACCCCTCTAACATCAATACGCCTCTTTGGTTTGGGTGTAGTGCGTTCCATTTCAAACCACGTGTCATTCTATAGATTATCATATCCTTGTTTAATGACTGTGCACGAAAAGATACATTAATGTGGATACAACTCGAACAAGGAATCTTATTCTTGAGAGAATGACACCTTGTCAGAAGTTGGTTAAAAAGAGAGAGGGTGTGGCAATTTCAGGGGGAGGCAGGAGCTTTCCCAGTAGACTGAAGACTTACGTTCCGGCTCTGGATCCATCCGAGCCAGAATATGGAAGTCCAGTTCTTTCATTGTCTGTTTTAAGGTTGAGTTTATCGTCGGCCTTGTCTCGATCAAGCAAATGTCGGTCTACTTTAAGAGTTGATAGTAAAGGAGCTAGAATCAAACAAGAGTAAGAAAGTTAGCAATGGTCTTCAAATAACATAAATTTAATAATAGACGCATCAAGAGTCTCAGAGAACAATGGGTCCGCCATCTTGAAAAGTGAGCATCAAGTTACTAAAATATGGCTATAAAAGAAATTGGAAGGTTCTAATCTAATTTGAGGCTAATATAATATATTTATGATAGATAAAATGACTTATAGCAACTAAGTCTGTTCTAACACCATAATTTAGTGACTTAATGCTTACTTTCAAGATGGCGGACCTATTGTTTTCTGAGATTCTTGATGCGTCTATTGTTTAATAAAGGAGATTGAGATATCGGGATTCGATTCCTAGACTCGGCATTGCACGTAAATATAATTTGTTCGACCTCTGCTTTGATTCGAGGGGCTTCTATATTTTGGGTGATTTTTCAATGAGAATATTTACTAACCAAGATGATGCTTGCACACT
>OCZR010105034.1:9603-21382 GCA_900234385.1 Anemonia viridis | reverse complement strand
TATGGAGAAAAAATTTTAATTGTGGTCAGGTTTTTCTGGAGTGAAAAGTGTCTTTTCTTTTATATTCATTCATTCACAATGTCAATTGTTTTACTTGCTCATCCATTCATCCAACAATCCATCTCCCCACTCAGTCACGCAGTCTTAATTTTACTCTTTCATCTATCCAACCATTTATCTATTCATCCATCTGTCCATTCATCCTTCCATTCATTCATCTATTCATCCATCTGTCCATTCATCCATCCATTCATCCTTCTATCCATCCATTCATCCATTCATCTATTTATCCATCTATCCATTCATCCTTCCATCCATCTATTCATACATCTATCCATTAATCTTTCCATCAATCTATTCATCTATACATTCATCCTTCCATCCATCTATACATTCATCCTTCCACCGATCTATTTGTCCATTCATCCTTCCATCCATCCATCTATCCATTCATCCTTCCATACATCTATCCATTCATCCATCCATCTATCCATTCATCCTTCCATCCATCTATTCATCTATACATTCATCCTTCCATCCATCTATTCATACATCTATCCATATAATCTTCTCCTGTTGTTGTGCATACCTGTGCTACATAGTAACTGTTTTGAACAGGTTTTTTGATGCATCCTCTCTCAAGGAATTTCCCTCCAAGAATACCAGAGTTTCTCTGCTGTGGTTCATATACCAATATAGTATCATCTGAGAGAAAGTATGAGATGATGAACCTTCTGTCCATGTCAATGGGTCGACTTGTGTTCATACGTGCCATGAATCTTAGCACATTGCTCTCCAGACCATGCCTGCATGATAAGAAAAGAATTATTTGTCAATAATTTTCAAATAAAACCTTCTTCAAACAAGAAGATAATTATGGTGGTCTTTTCTCTATTTTTACAACCATAGGAAACCCACTACACGATGTTTGAGCTACCTTTACAATTATACTGATAACAAGATCCTACCTGTCTTTTTCCATGAACTTGATAAAATCTCGTTTAGGTGGTTTAGGGATAAGACTAAGGCATGAACAGAGTGAATCCTCTTCTGAGCCAAAACCATTGTAAGGTGGAATTTCACGAGGTGGAAAGATGTGAGGTGGTGCCTTGTATTTGATGGAATCAAACGCATCTAGAGGGGGAAAATAAACAATAATAATTATTATTAAGGCAAGTTCTCCAGAACTATTGTAACATTTCAAATTATGAATCTATATAACAAATCGCCTGAAAAAGACATCTTTATTATAAGAGTAATTTTTGTTGAATTATTTTACCTATTCCATATTTGGTTTTGTAGAATTCTTTGGTGAAGTCATCACAATCACAAAGCAGGAACTTTCTTCCCCACACGTTGAGGACAGACCCAAGGGTCAGGTCCTGATCAAGATAGTGATCTATATGCACAGCACCAGTCTATAAAAACAACAAACAGTTATCACATAAATGCTTACAAAAACCAACTCTCAAGACACCAAGCCCCATGGGACTTGAACCTGGGTCACATTGATGAAAGGAAAAACAGCAGTGCCGCAATCCATGCATATTTCCCTATACTTATACTAGAATGTTGAAATAACTTTATTAGAAGATAGATGTACCTTTAAGCTGTCCAGAATCCAGCGTCCACCATGGCCCATTGGTCCAAACACATTTAACACAGTGCGACCAGTTATTTCACCAGGCTGATGTAACGGCACTGATTCCTTTGTAAAGAAGAAAAGATAAGAATCTTAGCAATTTCAACTTACTAATAGTTTATTGACCTGATGAAGTTCAAACACATAATAATGTACTTCAATGTACATATATATTTATAAGATGATTATATGGGGCATACCTTGGGTAACTTTTGACGGCGTAGAAACATTGGTGCAGCATCCCGACCAGAATTAGGATGGATTGCTTCTCGGATCTCTACAGTGTCATCAGCAAGGAAGTAGTGTAATATCATCTCACGAGCGTCACCAAACATGCAGTCAGTATCATCCCACAGGCAATAAAACCGCAATACTCTGCGATCATATTGCAAGAACTGTTTAAGTGTGTCTTCTTTCTCATAAGGCCTCAGAGGTTGCATGCTTTCTACCATCTAAAAATCACAACACTTGATCAGTTAGCATGCACACAAGTAATAACAATAATCAATATGTCCAGTGACTCAACCTTGGTTATAGGAAGTGAGAAGCATGTTTTTACCTCTTTACGGTGGTCTGTGTAAGGATCACCAGGTGTCATAGATGATGGTGTGACTCTGACACCAAGCTTTCTGAGAAAATTGTGAGTAAACTCATCACAGCCTGTGATCTTAAATATCCTGGAGTAAAAATTCATTTCTTTTCCAACATTGAAGTGTTCGACTGTGTAAAACTCCTCGTCACCAGGGGGAGGGAGTGGGATGCGATGACGGCGGATCAGAGTACCTTGAGGAATACCACTGTTTTCAACTTTTGGTTCAATAACTTGGATACTGTCATCTTCAAGATAGAAATAAATTTTACATCTGAAAAGGAAAGAAACCAAATACATTTGAAAACCAATCTCAGATATTAGTAAGGAGATGATAACTAGCGGTAAACTAATGTGGATATTAATTTATGTACTACTCACCTTCTTATTCTATACTGTTCCTCACGCTTCTCATGTACAGCTTCTTGGAAATAGGCATCAAAGCACAAGACTTGTCGGTCAAAGGCAACCCAGGATGGTGCTTCTGGGCCAACACCTTTTGGGAAGTAACTGTGTCTTGGATTCAACTTTTGCCCTGGTAGAATGTCTCCTCCTTTTTATTAAAAATAATTGTAAAGTTGATGGAAATGTCTGGAGAAAATTTCTTTTCTTGTGTTTATTCCAAGATATTTGATGGAATATCACATCACCGGTATACAGATTTATTTGATGGTCTCTGATTGGTTAGTTCTTTTATCAGGCATTCCTATCCACTGTCTCCCCCCCAAAAATAAGAAATCAATGATTCATTGGGACATTTTCCCTTTCACATTTCTAAAATAAAATAAACTATAAAAACAATTAAAAATTCTGAATATTCAAGAAATTATACGTTCCACCATTTAGCAAAAAAAATTTGAAAGTTTAAAATTCATCTCAGTGAAAAAATCTCATAATTTTATCGATTTTCGTATCGAGAATGGTTGCTTCCAGCAGGTCTATAGAACATTACAGTACATTATACACAACGAAAGATCAATAATGATTTTAATTATTAAGATAGCGCCGTATGCCGCAGGGAACAACATTATCCCAGCGTTTCCCTTAACATATATTTAGTAATATGGAAATTATAATTACGATAATATCGATCTTTAAGATTATATTTTGAGTAGAAGAAGTAAGCAATGAAAACGTTCTTGGCCAAAAGGCCAAAGACGGGTTCCTTTTATGACTTGTATATTTGGAACCGCTTTGTTCAAAGGTCGACAGCAGATTCAGTAAAATTTTGAAAGAAATATGGTAAAGTGTTGTTAGAAGTCCAAGTTTTACTTACCAATACCACATTTACTTTCCCCAACATACTGAGAAACATCATTACGATAGTCAAACTGATGTGTCTTGTGAAACTTTGTCTTGCCAATCTAAACCGAGGGAAAAAAACATTATTCTTCAACCAAAGAACAAAAATGACTCACTAATAAAAGCCTTTAGGGTTAGTTTGAAGTATGTTCTGTTACCTTTTGGTCAAAAACTTGTCCTGGAAGGAAAGGAAGAGCCATATTTGTTGGAGTAGTTGAAGTAGTTGTTGTTTGTGAGTCTTGCTTGGTGATGTGAATATAAAGACACCTTGTTGCTATGGGCCGTGTTTCTCCTACCTAGCAACTAGCTGACACCACAACGAGGCCAGTAATAAAACACAATACAAATATACAAACCTCTAAAACAATATACAAGGTTATGGAACTCCAACATGGTATTATTTCATAATATTAATCTCAAAGCAAGAGTGGAAGTTTTATGGCGAGGAGATATTTATGAAGGAACTGTTAGATACACTGGGGTTTTAGTGGCACGAGAAGGTGAATGGGTCGGGGTTGACTTGGATCGCGCAGGTATGTTTTCGTGCCGACGGCTACGATTTTTTCCCCTAGTACTATGTAAATTCATTAGATTAATCATAGTATATCATGCTATTTCATGTTTGTCGTTGACGTGATGCAGCATGTTCCTTTTATCATTTCTAGTAAGTCCGAGAAGGTAGGATGTTTTGGATTCAGAATTTGATATTCTGAAACGGTATTTTCTCTGCGTTTTGTTTGCTCATTGCCCGACTCCTAATCCTTTTCATATAAATGGCAACATATATTTCTTTAATTTCAATTTATCATCTCATAAAGACATCTGCTCATTACTGGGTCATACATTATTGATTCATCGTTAAATCGAACCATACAAAACAAGAAATAACCTCAGCGAGTATATGCCTATTATTTGACCACATGCCTCGAAATATATACACAAAATTATATTGAAACAATGAGATTAAAATCAAACATAATCTATATATATGCACGCGCACCGCATGGAATATTGTCCAAGGCCATTATTTCAAGAGGTTGTCTGTTTTTCTTACAGTTTGTGATGGCAATAATGGATTATTTCGTGGAGTGCAGTATTTTACTTGTCGTCCTGGCCATGGCATCTTCACTCGTGCAAAGAACATACGCTTCAAGCAGAACAAGAGAACGTACGATTATCGACAAATAGAAATATTGGGGGATAAAAAAAACAAAATAGTTAATTTTCATCCTTATGATCATTCTTTCTGCCCACAGGTTGTTCAACAGTTACAAAACTGTTTCTCCTATTTCAAGCGTGGATACCACTCTCTTTCAGAGCCGAGGTTTGAGTCCTCATACATTGACTGTTTTATTCTTCTACTTTCTTGATAAACCAAGCCATATTTGTCATTTTCAATTTGTACCCACCACAGATATTATTTAATTTTTTGAATTTTTTTTTGCAATTAATGTTAAATTTTGATGCATGTTACCATAGCAACTGAAGTTCCAGCACATTTCCAATCCACTTCCCCCCATTTCATGTTTCATTCCCTTAAGCATTAATTCTTTGTCCATTAGAACTACTTGAGATGTGAAATGAAAAAATCTCATGCACCCCAACATGAACTTTGATATACTCACATTAATTTTTAGTCTCCCTCACACCCCTACCTGTGTCGTCACACATTATTTTACTCCACATGTGGTTTTTTAATTTTGTGCCTAATCAGAGAATCATTTTAAAGTTGGATTTCTAGATGCACCGAATGAAAAGGAACGAGAGACTCCAGTCGTGACCACAACATACTTACAACAACTTTTCAGCAGAGGTAAAAACGAATCACAGATTGTGCCAACCTTAAAATAATTGTATTCAACAGAATTAATTTATTCAATGGCATACGACTATTTAGGTTCTATCAAGAAAGATCTTTGGTCCAACCAGAAAGGGTTCCATAAAAGTCATCTTGTCGGCAATCACATCAGACCAGCAACAGCCAGTAGTGGTGATCTACGGGGAGGCTACAAGCCCCAGTTTAAAAACTCCTTCATAAGTACGCCATCTATCTCAGCTACCCATGTACCCAGACCTAGTCTGAAGAGAATGATTGAACAAGATTACTTTGGCACTACTCTTCCAAGATATACCAGTCTTTCATGATGAATGCTCTTTTTTAGTTTTTGTAAGCTTTTTTGTAATAAATATTTTATATATATAAAATGGGATTAAAACATTACTAAGTTGTTTTTAAACTGTCACTTGGCAATGGGGACACGCAGACCTTCTCAAGAGTGGATCCTGCCAAAAACAACAGGGGGCTTGAGCTTGAAAATGTTTTGTAAGACACCAGTTTGGGATTCAAAATCATTAGAATTAGGTAAGAAATGTGGGTGAAAAGCGGGTAAACAAGGCTGGAGACAAGGGGCAACAACCCCACTTTGCCCCTCCCTGGATCTGCCCTTGTTCCTTAGTGTCATCTCACACAATGCTTCCTCAACACTAAGAATATATGCATGGGCTGCTGAGAAATGGAACCTATTTGTTTTGTCCTCCAAATTGAGCTACATTCCAACTTGCTGTAAGGATCTATTGTGTGAACTTGGTAGTTCAAAGCCACTTGCTGAAATTTATTTTATTTTTTTTTTTTTTACCACTGCAGTCGAAAAATAATATAAAAACTAAAACCCCACATATCAACCTCCAGCTCACAGTTACAAAATACTGTTTTATAATATTGAAAAAATTATAATATGACACAGAAGAGATCCTTGAATGTGGAAAACATTCAAATAAATGATATTAAGATTTATTATCATAATCAATGAACCAACAAACAATATAGACATAAATTGAAACTTTATTGTTTGGCTTCTGACATCAAATGGACAAATAAACTTATTTAACAGTATTTTAGCTTGGAAACCAAAGATCTCTCAATAATTACACTCAACTTGGTGAGGAAAATGAACTCATAAAATGAAAATGTGTCCACAGAATACCATGGAATCTGAGTTACCCTAGTCAAGAGTTAGTTATGTTAGTGTCTACTGGAAAACTAGGAAGTCAAGTTTACATATTTGATGCATCAAGGATAGGCAAATATTCATGTATTTCTTTGAAAACAGTTTGTTTCTTTTTTATCTTAAAAATATCTATTCAATAGATATATCAAGTAAAGGCCAAGTGCAATGATTTCGATCTCTGATTAATGTTGTCTGTGATTAAAAACTTGAAACGATTAGACATGGTCTTTACGTGATAAATCTGTTCTGAAAATAACTCGCATGTAGGGATTGTAGCAGACAGAGATGTGAGAATCTCCTTTGCCCTTAACTTTTCTCCAACATTTCTTGAAACAAAAAAATGCAAGTTATAAATTTTGATAATCTTTTCAATATTTACATCGAGAGTTGCCTACAGGGTACTTTTCTTGCCCAGAAATATGGTTAACGAAACGATTTCTAAAAAAGAAGAGAAAAATTCCCCTAGCCTGAAAATATATAACAACATTTTCAGAATTCTTGGCTCACTAAGCAATATTAAACTACAGCCGTTTGGATTTTGTGTTGGAATTGTTGGCACAAAATTCTGTAGCATTTCTGATTTGAGTGAAGTAACTTGCTTTTTTCCCAGCCAAGTTGTAAGGGATTTTCATTTTATATCTCAATCCCAAATAATAATGCAACAATGATGAAAATTGCCCAATAAATATAAGCTCTAAATATGATTTTTCTTAGATAAACATACTAAGATTTCTGTACAGATGCCTGCATTTGGGATTGTATACACAGGATAATTTGTAAATATATCTATTCGTAAACTGAATTCAAAGACAAACAAAGGAAAAATATAAAATGTGATGAAATCTTCATTTTTTAATGAAGAATTTTAAGTACAAAATCTGCAACATGTAATATTATCTAATCTCCTTGAATTTTGAATGTATACGTACTGGAGCCCGATTGTTGCTGTTTTAGTTTGAAAAGTATGAAATTTTCTAATATGTTACAAAAACATGTGAAAAATAATTCTGGACTCTTGATGCTGTTTCACACTAAATTTCAGCAACTATTATCGAGGTATTGGTTCATCCTCTTTTCAAGTTGGCCATCAGTTCATCAAATGTCAACTGTCTACACTGGCCGCCAAAATGCAGATATCTCGGTTACATAATCCTGAAAATGGGCCGTGTTATGTTTATCTACATCATAATCTTAGCCATGCCAGATTTGGGCAAACCAGAAAATATCTATCAAAAAAAGTTACATTTTGTTTCATATAACTTTTGATGGCATTTATGCCAAACATTGTTTGGAAGTTCCCTTCAAGTTGTACATCGAAAGCTCACAATAAACCTCAAACTTACTTCCGATGCAAATTCAGTAATTCAAAAATGTCAATGTTTTCTCATTGAATTCATCTTTTTTCCTCTCAAAGCCAACTTCTCCAGGCAATGCACTGCTCTGCTTTACGAAGCAACTCTTTTGCTTGTAAACCATGAAGTTGATTCTATTTTATATAGGAAATAAGTTTGAAGTTCGCCAACAAAGTTTGTTTGGATCAACTTGAACTTTAGAACTTCCAAATCTAACAGCAAAAGTTATGTCAAACACACTTTAAATCATTATCATTCGATATAGAAGTATTATTTTTGTCTTTTTTCACATGTTCTCTCCTCTTAATATTACATTCCCAATGCATCAACAACACAAACTGTCTATTAGAAAATATCCCATTTCAAACCTCATAAGGCCCTTATGTTGTCTTGTCTTCTTATACAGATTTCTATTTAGCAACTCTTATAATATACAATTTAGGATAGAGAAAAAACTTGCTTTAGCATTTTTATGTAGTAAACATATTTTGAATAGCAATTTAAACAAACGCTTTCATGTGACATCAAAGCAGCTCAATTTGGAGCACAAAACAAAAGAATTTCAATCTCCTGAGAACTGCCAACCTATTGTTTTGTCCTCCAAATTGAGCTGCATTTGCGACATGCCGCAAGGTTTTTTTCATGTGAACTTTTTATAAAGTGGTAAATACTAACATTGAACCATCTAAAATTGAAAACAGAACTCTTCGCTGTTCATTTAACTTCATATGAAAACCGATTTTTTTGTACCTTGATCTCTAAAGTACAAAGACATAAATCACTTTATATTATCATCAATTTGGTCTTTATAAACATTAGTTTTGAATAACTCTTGCTTATAATATAATATTTTTATCACTAATATATCAAGATTTTAACAATCAAGAATGAGAAATCTTGGGTAACAATAGCTTTGGAATTAAACACTGAAAATCGTGTCATTTTAAAACAAATACATATTATTTAATGAGTGTAAAGAAAATATGTCAAATGAATAAAATAAAAAGAGCTTTTTTTTCATTAATAAATTATGCAATTCCCCTCCGAAAACATTTAGGTCATTAACAAGTCGTTAAGGCGGGTCTATCCTATTCGTTGGTCATGATTGCTAAGGAAAGGGTTGATATCTCTAACAGTAAAAATAATTTTATTTTTTAAATTTTCATGGAATATGACGTCATAAATTACATAAGAATGATGACGTCATTACACATACCAAAAAAAACCCCAATTTACTTTACAAATGGACTTCATATGTTTGACCTCAGAACTTTGGAAAAATATGTTAAAGATGTGAACCCTTTTCCTTAGCAACTTTAACTGGCAAATAGGTAAGACCCCTCTTAAGTAACTCAACTTAAAATTACTCTCTTATGAACAGTAACTTTAAACAAGCAAATAATAAGATAGATATCAAACATGGAGAAAAAATAAACTGATAAAGTCCTAGAGTGTTAGTTGGCCAGCAACTATTCCTTAATTAAGGTTGACAAATATTCATCACAACCTTATCATATCAACCATAATGAATAAGAAAGGAAGAAACAGTTATTTCTTCGTTGGAAACTTGTCACTGACCATTCACCTAAGTGTTGTTCAGTTTATCAAACGAACTTGAAAAATGACTTGTAAACACAAGCTGCACAGTTTGCTTGTGGGAAATTAATGGTACGTCATGCAATACCAACTCTTCCTTCAATGCAATGTGCTGTTATGGAAGCGGAGTCATCCACTGCAGCAACATCTAGGAAGGGAATTCCAACCAACCAATCAATCACTTACACATATTTGATGTCAGATTCAGCCAACAATGCATACTAATGTAGCTTTACTTAGAACACAACTGGCTTGGCTTGTCAAGGTGACTTAAGAGGGTATGGTGTCTCAGTTCCACCAATCTTGTCCCCCTCCACCACCACCACTGAAATTATGGCGGCCTCCACCATACCCTCCATAATGGTTATATCCACCACCACCATATCCTCCATAAGCATGCATGTGCATATTGTTGCTGGGGGCATGTCCTCCTCGCTGTTGACGGTAATCTCGGTTTCCACTCAGACCACCTCCATACCTAAGAAACACATAAGAACCTGTATCAACCTGGTTTATCAACCCAAAACCCTTCTTACTCTGGCAATTCCTGCTGCAATTTGAGATGCAATGTTTTGCAGCAATTCAAAATGGTAGTAAAGTCCCTATATTTAATGCCAGAAGTTCCTTCAATGGCTATTAATGAAGGTTGACTGTAAGCATTTTACCTCTTTTCTCCATCAGTGCTCTGTGGCTCATGGATAAAAAGACTTAGAGATCCTGAGGAGTGAACCTTGGACATATAGCTTTTCATGAGACTATGGTGCAAACAAGCCTTTAAGGGGTGTTTGACATATTTCTCAAGACCGTTGCTAAGGAAAATGAACCAGCTCACCAAACTTCGAAAATTGAAGTTTAGGAAAAGAGATTTTGAAGAAATGAAAGTCATGACAAGGTGGTTTAGAGTAAGGATGGATTTTCCATTTTATTGAAAAATAAATTTTTTACCGAACTTTTTTGTCCTTCATTTTAATGAAAAACATCCATAACTTCTCTATTTTGAAACAATTTTAAAATTCCATCCTTACGTCTATGCAGACTACTATCTGAAACATGTTGGTACAAAACGATCAAAACGGTAGAAAATTATAGAGATTTTGTAAAATCGCAGATCTGCGCATGCGCAGTGAAGCTTTCTCAGTTTTATCACTATTTTTAAGCATCTCAAAATAATTTCTCCTGGAAAAAAGGATTGAACATGAGTTTGCATCATCATCTACATCCCTTTTAACAAAAACTGTTCTATTTGAGGCATTTTTTGTTTTTGGTACAACACTCGGGGGTTTTCGATGCCTTTGATTAGTAAAATGTGGGTTTCTTAATTTACGTAAATATTAGTACAAACTGTAAAAATACGTTAGCAGACAAGTCAAAAAGGCTCGACATTAATGATCAATCAAAAAATCACCAAAAAATGCCAAAAACGGAAAATATAAAATCCACTTAGCAATGCTGGTAACCTAGTAACGTAATATGTCAAACCCCCCCTTAAGTGCAACTAAAGCTTGATAGAGTAATTCAGTACATTGATTCTACATAAAGTGAGTAGTTGAAGAGTTAAAATAGATGTATCCTTTTGACTCAGTTACCAACCTTCTTCCTCCTCTCTTGGTACTATTACACTCATAGGAAATGGCCTCCAGCCAAGATGGCACTTCTTGTCCTGTTTCTGTCACCAGGGCCAGCAGATCTTTGGCAACATTCCTGTTCTTTTCATTGAAGAAAGATGTGGCAAGACCTTGAAAAAAAAGGAATACAGAATTTCAGTTTTTTTTGGCATGCTTCTATTAATTAAAAGCACAGATATTTATTTATTTATGTAAAGCACAAATAAGCAGCATATTGAGAATTATGGAGCAGTATCAAAACTTATTATTAGTATCAAAACTTAGGCTATGAAATGTGCCATGCTGTGACCCTGTATGTGCCGTGTCACATGTTAAAACATTTGAAATTCCATTCTGTGCTCATGCTCCCAAAGCGGGGGTGCGGCATATCTACGGAAACACTTGAAAAACATCGCGCAAAGCTACCTAATTTGCATATTTACGGAAACATGACTTTCGATGTTTTGTTGGTCCCTAAAAGAGCCTTATTATTGGCTGGAGTTATATTTTCCCACTCAGTAGTTCTTTAAGCTTGTTAATTGTCATTCAGGGATGTCCATTCCACCAACTGTGAGTTTACTTCGGCGTTTTTGACGATTCTCAACGATTAACGAGTTCGCCATCCACCATTTTGTAGAAAGAACATGACTAGTTCCCAGTCCTCTGTCACGAAGCAAATCAAAATG
>OCZR010104803.1:0-13116 GCA_900234385.1 Anemonia viridis | reverse complement strand
GCTTGCATCTCAAGGAGCCAAGAGAATGAATGCCACCCAGGGTATTTAGTGTGTCCAACTCATATAAAGCTTTTCTAATAAGTAAATAAATTAAATAATATATTTATTGCCAAAATAAAATTATATTTAATAGCAATTTTCTTAACAAATGCTTAGCATAAAGCAACATGGGAACATTTTTGTTGAGATTATTCATATATAGTATTATAATTATAATATAATAATCATATATTATATTACATTATATTGTATGTAATATTTTTATTTATGGAATGCAGCCTGAACGCTCATCATACGTATGCATTTTGTAGAAAAAGAACCTTCTGAGAATCACCCTCTTTTAGGTGCCTTTATTAGAGTTAGCAACACTATGTATAAAGGCATGATGAACACAAGATGTTTGTGTTTTGACTAGACTTTCCCATCATGTTCAGTCTCTCAGAAAAGGTCTATTCTGCTGTTTTTGTTCATTCAATTTGTAAGTCTTTGTGTTAAACTCTAGTACCCCCCAGTCATCAGACAATGTAAGATTGGGTTGCACAATGGGTGTGTGTGGATAGTTATATGACCCCCAAGTAGATATTGGTAGGGTGAGATTAGGGCAAGAGGAGGTTGCTAGAATTTTGCTAGGTTAATAATAATAATAATAATAGCACTTTATTTTCAATAAACATACGTCAATGATTACAATAGATTCAATAATAAATACATGTGTATGGTTGACACGTTTACTGTTAACAGTAGGTTGTCAGTAGGATGTTGGTAGGTTATTGGTACGATGCCAGAGGTTGACGGTAAGAAAAGCGATGGCAAGTTGACGGTAGGTTGTTGGTAGGATATCTGTTGGCAAATGGAAGGCTGTTGGTGGGTAGACATCAAAATGATTAAAATATATAGTAGTGAAATCCTATAGTTTGGGCTGTCATGATCTTTGGCCTGGTTTTGCAGTGTAAATATAGGGTTGATGAGCCATGCAAATGTTATTTAGCTGCAAAGTGTGTGATTTGATCTCTGATGTATGGTACCTTTAATTAACCATGTCATTAGGGCTGTTATTAGGTTTATTCGATTTATGAGTGGTGCCATTAATAAATTTGTCTCTGTAATAAATAATAATATTGTTCTAAGTGAAATATGTCTATTATTTGTCAATTTTGTTGTTACAATACAATACAACAATACAATAATCTTAATAATTCTATTTATGAAACTACAAAAATATCTAGCAACACTATGTATAAAGGCATGATGAACACAAGATGTTTGTGTTTTGACTAGACTTTCCCATCATGTTCAGTCTCTCAGAAAAGGGGAAGGAAGGCAAAAATGCGGGAAGGAAGGCAAAAATGCTTTTTTGTACACTCTCCACCCCAGAGCTCTGTTGCTGCATGCCTGAAAAAATGTCGGAGACTGTGGGATTTATTTTTTTTATGAATTTAGCGGGCTCCCTGTGGTACTACCTACCCTCTCCCCTCCCCTGACACTATTATTTGATCACGCGATAACGAGGCATTGCATGACGTCAGAGCCTGCGCACTGGTTTCGAAAAGTCCTTTTCGTTCTGCTGTGGCCATTGTCTTGCAGAAGAGCCAACTGGTTCACTAGAAAAATACTCCGGTAGCCAGAGATATCTGGCGTTTTCTTCCTAGAAAATGGGTAGTAAGTATTGTTGGTTATCCCTGCAACTGACTGTTTCTCCTTTTTTAGCGAAACACGTCTCTATCTAGGCGAAAACGTGATCTAACTTTGTTCCATTTTCGCGCTTGCAGTAAAATTTCTCGAAGTCCTACGTCCATTCATTTCCGTTTTACCTGAAGTATCTAAACCAGAAAGAAAGGTAAGTCCACATTTGAAAAGCCCCAGAACTCTAGTTTAACCTCCTTTCTGTTTGATATTTAGTTTTATTCATCTTTAATACTTTATTTCATTTTTACGCTCTTCGTCCAAATGAACAAAACCTGATCCGTATAGTGGTTACGTGTCCTTTAGCGTGTGGCCCCAACAAAAGTAGACGCTGTATCCTAAACCGGCTTTTCTTACTAAATCTCGACAACATTCATTTATTTCAACAGATCCAGTTTAGAGAAAAAGTACTATGGACAGCAATTACTCTTTTTATTTTCTTGGTTTGTTGTCAGGTAATAGAAATATTAAAGACCGTTTTCTTGATGTGGTTGTAAATGAGGGAATTTTTTGGGATCAGCTTTGTAAACTGTTGACCGACTTCACTAAAGTGTTTCTTATCGCATTTAATTTTTTGAATATCATTTAAAGGTGCCACGAATGTTACTATAACGTTATAAATTCACAATATAGATAACAGTTATTGAATATTTTATTGTTTTTAGATTCCTCTTTTTGGAATCATGTCTTCAGATTCGGCAGACCCTTTCTACTGGATGAGGGTCATCCTTGCATCTAATCGAGGTAAGATTTAGTAATTATTCTGGTAATTATAACGTTTAAAAATTTACTTTCTTCAGACTAAGAAAATTTAGTGATTTTTTTATTAATCAAATTAGTATTCGTTTGATTTTTTCAATAAAAAAATCCTTTGTGAGAAACTAAGGCATAACTGTGGCTGGTAAAAATGAAAGGCTAAAAACAAATAAGATTAAAAATGAAAATGAAATGGGATTTATGGTGGGAGGCAAGGGATAGTGGCTATTTCTTTGCTTTCGTTTATCATTCAACACCAAAACTCTAGCACAAAAGTTACCCACATGCTATATGAATATGAATAACCAATAAAAGTGTCTATTCTTACTCTTGCGCTTTGGAATTTTTATCCTTCTTCTTCTTATCAAATGATAATACTTCTAATTATTAATTTGATCACAGGGTCACAGGTTTGTTAATAAATACTTGTTACATGCTACCCTAATGTCCTATGGGATATGTATTTATTTATTAATTGATTTTATCTCTTTCAGGTACGTTAATGGAGCTTGGTATCTCTCCCATTGTCACCTCTGGTCTTATTATGCAGGTATATCAAAATATAAGGTTCATATATGGGGAAGCAAAGGTAGCATAGTGGATAGATTGCTCGCCTCTCACCAATGCGACCCAAGTGCGAGCCCCGCTGGGCTTGGTGTTGTATGTGAGTAGAGTTGTTTGTTGGTTCTCTCCTGTGCTTCGAGGATTTTTCTCTGGGCCCTCTGGTTTTCCTCCCTCCGCAAAAATCAACTTCTAAATTCTAATGATCTTTGGGCTTTCGCCTCGATTGGAGCCTAGCTCTATGTAATTGTCCCATGCTGCGCTTCCACAGCCAAAGCTGTCTAGATTTTAGATGATAGTTGGTGAACACTAACATGGACTGCGTCGTGTTTCTAATGAAACAGTTATCTTGAAATAATAAATTTTACACCGTAGTAAATAGAAGAGCTGACATTTCGGGCGTTAGTCCTTCGTCGGAGTCAACCAACGAAGGACTCTGACGATGGACTAACGTCCGAAACGTCAGCTCTTCTCTTAACTAAGGTGTACAATTTATTATTTCAAGATAACTGTGTAGATTTTAGTTTTTTATATACTCTAAAACTCTTGATTTGATTAATTTTTTATTTAATAATTTTTAATTTTCCGCTTTAGCTGTTGGCTGGTTCCAAAATCATTGAAGTAGGAGATACTCCAAAAGACAGAGCACTTTTCAATGGAGCTCAGAAATGTATGTATTTGCAGTGCTCAATATAGTAATCAGACATGGCTGCCACATTGTTGTCAATTATTCGCTAAGGAGAATAACAAATATTACAGCATCTTGTAATTTTTACATTTGAAAGCTAGAAGCTATGTTGGATGAAAAACAAACATGTCTACCATTACTTGAATGTGCATGGCCTTTATTGAAATAATGGTAAAAATCTTTGTTGTTCTCTTTAATACATAGTAACCAAATCCTTTGTTGTTGTTTTTAGTATTTGGTATGATTATTACCATTGGTCAAGCAGTAGTTTATGTAATGACTGGTATGTATGGAGATCCATCTGATCTTGGACCTGGTATCTGTCTTCTCATTATCATTCAGGTGTGTTACTATTCTCCTTTGTATGACAGATTCTAGAGTGAATTCGCATAACCATATTTTATATGCAAATGAGTCTTCGTAATACTCATGAGATTAAATTAAACCAAGGTTTGTAAGTATTTACTAACTCTTCGCATCCTTGGTTGCAATTCCTAAACAGAACATCCAGGTCCATATTCTAAGTTTTGTTAGCATCATAAATTTCTGGTCGAGTTTTTAAAATGCGAATCAACAATCTCTTCTCTTTTATCTAATTAACGGCCGAGTTCTTACAATGCGAATCAGGAAAACAGCTTAGTCCAACATGTTTGTATCTTCAATGATACAAATACAGTCAATCACTAATTTGCTCCAATAATAAAACTTTTTTAAAAATAAATTGTTTACTTGCCGAGACTTCTTGATGCCTTATGAATATTACGAAGACTCATTTGCATATAAAATAGGGGTTATACGTATTCACTCTTCTGTTTCTTAAAAATAACAAAATATCACTGACAAAGCCTTTAGCTCATATTAGTAATATTTAGCATATCCAGGGTCTACTTTCCATAATACTGTATGTGAGCTGCCTACCATTCCATGTCCCAATTGTATGGCTACTTCATTGATACAGTTTCCTAGAGTAAACCATCCACATACTTGCAATCATAATAAAATTCCTGTTTTTGAAAATCTTAAATTCATATCCTGAAAATGCTGAAGAATATAAATCAACCTTCATTTCCATTGTTTTTTTGTTTACTGTAGCTTTTCTGTGCTGGTTTGATTGTTTTGTTGCTGGATGAGTTACTCCAGAAAGGATATGGCCTCGGCTCTGGGTAAGTACATGTAATCAATGCACTGTTTGACCACAGGTTTTCAAAGTTACCTACAAAACCACCATGTTTCTACACCTTGAAAAAATCTCATTTGTAAACTTGAATGATTCTATAATATCCAGCATTAACAAGGCACAACATTACAGTTAAAATATAGACTCTTTTAATTTAAACCTATTATTTGCTTTGATGTTTTTCAGTATTTCTTTATTTATTGCCACAAATATTTGTGAAACCATTGTCTGGAAGGCATTCAGTCCTGCCACAATTAACACTGGAAGAGGTTAGCAATGATATTACGATATTAATTTTTGTAACTACACATAATTACAGTAGACACAAGAAATATTTTGAGAAAAATATTTTTTTGCAATATTGTAATTGATTGAATGCTTATCTTAAGCCTATCCAATTAGAATACTGGGACAGATAAAAGGGTTATAGCAGCAATTTTCTATATTTTTCTAAGAGCATAATTAATATTCTAGGCCTAACTATTCACTGTATTTAATCACCAGGTACTGAGTTTGAGGGTGCAATCATTGCTTTGTTCCATCTGTTGGCAACAAGAACAGACAAAGTTAGAGGTTTACGAGAAGCTTTCTACAGACAGAATTTGCCTAACCTTATGAATCTCATGGCTACTGTCTTTGTGTTTGGTATTGTCATATACTTCCAGGTAAGATACTTTCTATGAAACACTTCAGCCTTTAGGAAGCATTGAGTTTCTTCTGATAACATTATGGCTTGATGCTGAAAACTGAAACATCTTGACTCACTTGTTTGCTAGTGTAGCCCTTATGTTAACCCTGTGTAAGAAAAACCCAAAACCTTCAAGTACAACATTGATCACTGACTTGGAAGATCTCTTATGATATGGGGTGAACATATTGTCTTTGAATTACAAGCTGCACAACTTAATTTTCTTTTTACCCCAAAATCTAGGGCTTCCGAGTTGATCTTCCCATCAAGTCTGCACGTTATAGAGGACAGTACAGTTCATACCCCATCAAGTTGTTTTACACATCAAACATTCCAATCATTCTCCAGGTAATTAAGAATTAAAATCAACTTCTTCTTCCACTATCTTCATTTGTTGATAATTGGCATTAGGTACTGTTTATCACTGACACTAAAATGTAATTGTTTTTTCCCTTCAGAGTGCCCTGGTTTCCAATATCTATGTTATCTCTCAAATGCTGTCAGCCAAGTTTGCTGGAAACTTTATCGTTAATCTTCTGGGAACCTGGGCAGAGGCTGGAGGAGGACCAGCTCGGTCTTACCCTGTTGGTGGGCTGTGTTATTACATGTCCCCACCAGAGACAGTAGGCCACATAGTAGAGGATCCAGTCCATGCTCTGATCTACATCATCTTTATGCTTGGATCTTGTGCATTTTTCTCCAAGACATGGATTGATGTGTCTGGATCCTCTGCAAAGGACGTGAGTATAAGATTTCCATTTTATTGTCTGGCTGTGAGCAGTGGTTTTGTTAACTTGTAGGTTTGATTTGATACATTAATGTATAGACAATTAAATTTTTATGTCTAGGTTGCTAAGCAACTGAAAGAACAGCAGATGGTAATGCGTGGACACAGGGACAAGTCTATGGTGCATGAACTGAACAGGTAGCTAGATATCTCAAACTAAAGTACAGTACCCTAGTAATTGATACTAATCTGCCCTCGGTACAGAATATTAAATTTCTTTATGTTATTGCAGGTACATCCCAACTGCTGCTGCCTTTGGAGGACTTTGCATTGGAGCCCTCTCTGTCCTTGCTGATTTCCTTGGTAAGTAACACTGTTACTGTTACACATGTACCAAAATACTTATAAAAACATTGTAATGCTATTTGTACAGTAACTAGCAGCAACTCCACAAGTTTAGACATTAATCTGTCATTGTTTTGTCTTCAGGTGCCATTGGCTCTGGTACTGGTATCCTTCTTGCTGTCACCATTATCTACCAGTACTTTGAAATCTTTGTGAAGGAGCAAAGTGAGATGGGTGGAATGGGAGCTTTGTTGTTCTAGTTTCTTTTATTTTATTTCTTTTTTCAAGAGCAGATGATTCTGGAGTCTGTAACAATCCTTTCTATACAGAACTCTCACAACTCTACAAATCAAAAATATGCAAAGGGTATTTAAATTTTTTAATAAGACTGTGTCCAAAGTCAGCATGACACTGTATTGTATGACCATACTACTGTATGAGTAGAAACTTTTATTTGCAAAGAGCTGATAACAATGGATTATATACACAATGTATTATTACCCTTATTAATCTGAAAATCCATAGAAACAATCAGTGTTTTGTAGATAAAATGTTTTTGAATCTCTTCTCTGTCACCCTTTTTTCTTTCTGAATTAGTTAAATTGTTTATGGCTTGCTGACAAAGCTTGTCTACAGGCTTGCAATTATCATCCTGTTTACGAAAATGTAACAATATAATTCAGTTATTTTATTGGATATATTGTACTTCATGTTATTTCATTATTGTAAAATCAGTAGTCATCCAGAATTTTACATATTTTAGATGCCCCTAGTTTGTGTGTCACATGGCCAACATATAATATAATAAAAGATAACAAATTTGAATGAAGTGTGTTTGTCAATTACTCATTATGCTCTACCATGGAAAATAATGCCTTCTTAACATCATTATGGATAATTTTATTGACAGTGTTACTATTGTTCCTCATCAAAAGTGTGCACTAGTGCCACATTTATTGACTACCCACCCGATTCTTCTTGCAGAACTCTTTGTCTGCTCTTCATTTTTGCTTTAGATTTGGGAGAAAAACACCTGCCCTGAAATGACCATGAAAAATAATTCCTTCATGACAGGTATTTTTCTCCCTGATCAACTTTGCCTCTCATGTGCAGCTTGGAAGAGAAATAACCTCTGCTCACAACATAAAACCCTATGAATATTATATCTGTTACTGGATCCCAGAGAAAACATTTTTTATGTGAAATCACTTAAATCCATCAAGGGTGGGTTCAGGATAAGGTTCTATTTGTTTTATCCTAAAATTTAATTTTGCAACTGGCTAGGTTTAAGTAGATTTTGTATGCATTTGGAACCCTATTTAAACAAATTCCTGGAGTTGCCCTCACCCCATGAAAAAGATATTTGGCTAATACGCTTTATTAGACCCTTATTCCATTGTTTTCTTTTGATTCCATTTGATACTATTTTATTTTTGAACAAGCAATTTATTTCAACAGTTAATAAGGGATTTCACTCTAGTGTTGATTACCTTTAGATAGGGCAAATTACTTTAAAAGGAAGCAACTAAAATAGCTCCTCTTTTTCTCTGTCTGGTTTGATTATGAATTTAAGTGGTTTTTAGGGTTTTTGCTTTTACGTTTTGGTGATTTTATTGAGGTTTTAATGAATCCCCATACATTTACCTATTGAGGTTTTTCAGTGTGACGTCACAAAATCTTAAAATTGTATCTTTTTTTTTTTTCTGAAAATGTTAATATTTGAAATTACCATGCTGATATTAGTAAAACAGCAAAGTTTCATGAGCATCGCTAACAAACTGTCGAAGCTATGATTAACACGAAATTGCCTGCCAACAAAGTACGTTTCTTTGTAAAATTTCGTGTAATCTTCACGAAACTTCGCGTTTTTACTAATATCTTCATGGCAATTTTAAAAATAAACTTCTTTTTCAGATGAAACAATTTTTTCACATGAAAAACCCTGATACATCTCATGGACGCCACAAAAGCCAAGCTTGGGCTACCTGTGGATATATCACATGCATGAGGATTCCAGTAAAGTGCAACAAATAGTACAATTTTGTGCCCATTTTTTTCTGATGAATTAGCACTATTGTTTAATATTTAGCAATTTGTATTTCATAGATATATTGTTTGTACTCTAATTTACATGGTTTTAATTTAATCTGCTTAGATTATCCTTCTTATTTGCCTCTTCCTACTTTCTATTACTCCCTTTTTCTCTTTCCTTTCACTTTAATTTCTTCTGATGCTCCATTATTCTTCCTCTCTCTTTTCACTTTTCTTCTACATTCTTTGTATTTTCTTAGAGGGATTATTTTCTTTTCATCCTAATTTCCATTTCCAAACTCTTGTATGAAATGCGACATTGGAAGCTGGCTGGCAAAAAGAACTGGCACTAGGAGTTACGCATGCGCACATGTCATCCGGGCAATTGTCTTGATGTAAATCAAGGCTACGTGGCAGAAAAGTGTGTCAGATAGAGTTAGAAACTCAACTTTGACGCTTGATAACTCGAAAACTTCAAGAGTTTTGGACTTTCTTTTAGAGGCACCAGCCTCTTCTATACCTCAATTATTGTTCTTTTGGTTTTTATTGATTTTTACTGCATTTTAAGAGGAAAAAAACATGATGAGTCAGGGCCCTCCACCATCAGGAGCCGGCTACAGGTAAGATGGCGGACGTCTGGATTTCGTGAAGTAAGGTTTCGGCGATAATCATGGTTTTAAACATTTATCTTTCTCACGAAGGAATCAGCCATTTGATGGCAATATCAAGGGAGGACAGGGACAACAGAATGGACCTCAGGCACCTCTTGCACCACAACAATTTCCCGGTAACATGTCGAATGGACAAATGAACGGTGTTTTCGACAATCGTCAGCCTCAGTTTCCTCAACAGCCACAAAAGGTATACAAAGATAAAATGAATGCTAGCTTGTTGAATTTTGTGACTTGGCTTTTGAAGAACTCTTCTAATGTCGAAGGAAATATAAGCTGAACAATGATGTGACGTACGAAGTTACACGTAGTGATTCGGTTGTTTCGTGTACAGTTAAACATTTCAAAACCTTTCATGTATAATAAACCTTTTCAATATATGCGATGACTTTTGCTGAAAAATTGGATTATAAATATTAAAGGATATTTCTAAATTCAGGCTCAGGGAACTGAACATTGTCATAATTGGCCGCAAATCCCCATTGAACTGGAACACAATATTTCAATAGAATTTTTGTTGTCTGTTTTTCACTTGTCTGTAACCTCCGTAATTTTAATCTCACAATAGAACCTTTAAGCCCCTGTTACACTTTGATCTAGTTTAGATGTTGAATTTCACAAATAATGTGAAATTATGCATTTCTAATATATATGTGTTTTTGTAGGGTTCACCTTATCAGAGTCAGCAAATGCAGCCACCTGGCAGTCAGCAGCCACCAAGATCACATCCTCAACAACATCCCCCAACTTCCCAATACCAACAACAGCAAAAGCCTGGTATGCCCCCCGCATCACAGTATCAGCCACAGCGACCTGGTATGCCACCACAACAGCCAACCACATCACAACAACGACCAATCATGTCTCCACAGCAACCCATGACAACACCACCTCAACAACAGCAGCCTGGCATGCTGACGCAACAGCCTCCTACATCACAGTATCAACAACAAAGACCTGGTATACCACCACAGCAACATTCATCTCACCAACAGCAACGACCAGGAATGCCTCCCCAGCAACCCCCTACCTCACATTACCAACAACAACAAACCCCTGGTATGCCTCCATTACAGCAGCGACCAGGAATGCCACCACAACAACCTCCGACATCACAACAGCAACAACGACCAGGAATGCCTCCACTACCTCCAACGTCACAACATCAACAGCGACCAGGAATGCCACCACAACAACCTCTGACGTCACAACAGCAACAACAACCAGGAATGCCTCCACTACCTCCAACGTCACAACATCAACAACGACCAGGAATGCCACCACAACCTCCAACGTCACAACAGCAACAACGACCAGGAATGTCTCCACAACCTCCAACGTCACAACAGCAACAACGACCAGGTATGCCTCCACAACCTCCAACATCTCAATATCAACAGCAACGACCAGGAATGCCACCACCTTCCCAGCCACCTATAATGAGTACTCAGGTAGGTTAGTTGTCTGTGGGTGGTTTGTAACTTTCATTACATTATACTGATAAAATATGATAAACTGAAACAGTTGTTACAGTGTAAATTGAACAATTTTGGGTAGTGAGCACTCCAGAATAATTCAGAAACTGTTAAGGCCAATCTAGACAACACAACTTTTGCTTACAACTCGTACCTACAAGACACTGACGTCATCCTTGCAACTCAAATTGCTTCGGGTTACACCGTGTAAATTGACCCTACAACCTGCTCACAACTTTCGCATGCAACATGAAAAAAGTTGTACAACTTGGAGGTTTTTTTTAAATTGTGAGCAATCTTTGAGCAAATTTAAGGTAATAAAACAAGACTTGAGGGGGTGTGGGACACAATGGGTGCCAGTCAAATGCAAGTGGAATCATTGAAGCGACCTACCAAAAAGAAGAAAGGCGCAATGAAACAAAAAAACAAAGAAGTAGAATCTCAAATGTAATGGTATCCATACGGAGATAACATCGGTAGTTTTGCTTGTCTTCAAGCCTCAATTCTTGTAAAATCTCTCTGTAAACAATTTTCTCTCCTCTACGTTTTAGCCATTCCTTCTTTCTTACTGATCTCTCTCTTTTTCTTTGTCGTTATTTTTGTTTAAAATATAATGAAACAATCACCATCGCAGCAATGGTACCTTCTGTCCACCATCTTGTTTGTTGCCGTCCCCAGTCTCAATAGCAGCAAACCGAGCAAATTGCATACAACTTTCTCTTGTCGAAAGCTGAAAGTTGCGTGCGTGTAGATTGGCCTTTATAAATTCAGAAATAATTTGGAAGTGTTAACTGGCCTAGAAACATCAGAAATTATTTTTTATTCTTTGTTGAATACTCAGAAATGACTCTCTTAATGATTCTTTTAATTAGAAAGTTGTTTCAGATACACAATTAAGGATACACAATTTCTGAAACATTTCTGGATGCTCATGTCTGTTTTTTTTTTCAATTCACTTTGTAAAAGCATTGGTAATTTTATACATAATACATATTGTGACAGGTAAATCGACAGATGCAGAACCTAAATATCAATACATCCCAGTCTTCCTCAATGCCAATGGGATGGTCCCAACAACAGTCTGTTAGGCCTCCTATGCCATCATACCCACCAATGCCAACAAGTGCACCTGGTCAACCTGGTCCACCCCAATCAGGACTCTCCATGAACCCTCCAACATCTATGGCAGGGCCACAAATGATGCCTGGAATGGGAGGACAGCCTGGTATGCCACCAACATCATACCCTGGTCCTCAGGTTAGTGTTATCCTGAGCAAGGTCTAGTTCAGTCTTGATAGATATATATTGCAAGTTTGTTGGTATTAAAGTAGTCTCACTTCTGTTTTGTAAGGGTCACCATGGATATCCCAGCTCTGGACCAAGCCATCCTGGTCAAAGACCTCACATGGGTGGTCCAGGTATGTCTGGACCAATGGGTCCACCTATGCAGCAGCAGAAAAGAATTGATCCAGATCAAATGCCCAGTCCTGTAAGTACTCACAAATGAATTATAAGACTGTACAAAAAAGTATCCATTATAAAATATTTGCCCTTTCTAAGGTACTACTAAATATTATTATAAAATAGCTGATATAAATCTCGCATTCTGATTGGCCAAAACTGATTAAGCGCGCATGCAATATGAGAGCACACAGCACGCATGTTTGCATCGGTTGGCGGGATCTTTTCAGTGCTGTGGTTGTATTTTATAAAAGAAATAGAAAACTCACTTGCTGTGCTGTGTTCAGTTATAAAGCACTTGGGGATTGACAGAAACACTTGAGAAACACTCCGCTTCATGTCGTGCTTCTCCTGACACTTCTCTCATGTTCTGCCAATCCCGCATGCTTTATAACTGCACACAGCACAGGCGCTCATTTTCTATTTCTTCATTGAAGTGAGGTTATGACCTCCCATCCTATTACAAAGAGGTTTTTTGCACCAATTTTCATAATCATGTGACCAACTCAGTCCAGATTTGCCTGGATTTTTGACTTCAGTCAGTCAAAAAATAACAAACTCAGACCATTGGCATTGGAAATATAATTGATGGAAGCCACAAATGCAAATGTCATGGGCTTGGTCACAAAATAACAAACTCAGATCATTATCGGTAGTAATGAAATGACTTTCAACTTGGATTTTCTCAGCAAAACTTTGATGAATCATAAAAATTTCAATGCAAAATGAAAATTTGTACATAGATGTTTCATAAGTACATAAGTAAGCGTTAGAGCAGATTTCGTATGAGTGGGAAACTGTCCCTAATACTTACTGCACTGTTACTGTTACGGTACGGACATGAAGAAAAAGC
>OCZR010104666.1:5255-15438 GCA_900234385.1 Anemonia viridis | reverse complement strand
AATGCATTTTAAATTCAAGCAGTTTTCAAGGAGTTTAAGGACCTGCACGAACCCTGTAGAAGTGTTCATGATTTGCATGTCCAAACTGTAACACACAGATAATGTTGATGATTTGATCCATCATTTATTTCATTGAATAAACACTATGTATATGACTGTGTACAGTATATATGCTACCCAACTACTAACAAACATTTGTATTTGTACAAATGTAGTATAGAGATGTACTGTATAGTCTTGTTAACATAGCCCAGTATAATATGGTGTATATGAGCTGCTGATGTACCAGGACTGTGTTACTCTACCTCATACTTTTACAGATCAAACCATAGAATGCTTAGACCTGCCTTATTCCTGAGGACTAGCTGGAATAATGCACTAGATTAACACTCATGAAACCCACTCTATGTCAGTATTGTCCTCCTACCTGTGCCTTCTGATCGTAGTTTGTCAACAAATGAGTCCACATCTTTGGATTTACTACCAAGCTTCATAGCCTTACCAGAACCAGCAGGTCTAGGGATTAAAGCAATATTATATTATCTAAACATGAAACAGGTAAGGAATTCATTGTTGTATGTTCTGTACATGATCTATTTGGATAGTACAATATTACAAATACTGCCTTCTGATTTACCTTTACCTATTAGCGACAGGCCAATAACATATTAACTATGCATACTGACTAACCTTGTTGGGTAGGTTGGTTTAGGAGCTGGTGTTGTATCTATAACCGTTGTTGTCTCAATGTTAGCAGCAGAAATTTCTGATCTAGAAGCACCACCACCAAACCCACCAAACCCTGGCATAGCCATCTTGCCTCCACGACCCTTGGCTGCTGCTACTCTTGCTGCTTGGAGTTCTTTCGCTTTTTTCTTCATTTCTTCTTTTGCTTCTCTCTCTTGTGTCTAGAAATCACAACAGGAAAAAAAACAATGTTGAACAATTTGTAGACAAAGGAGAAGCCACTAAGGCAAGAATTTGGTTTATAAATACAGTACAGTAGCAATGATAGACTTTTTTAAAATTTGTACATGTAAATACTAACAGTTAAGTCAAGAGTGCATAGCTTCAATGAAGCAAATCGATATTCCACACAAAATCAAGGCTCACTCTGGGCAACATAGAATTTGAAAGTGGAATATTGTCTCAGTACCTGTCTGACAGCCTGGAAAACCTTTTCTTCATGACTATCCATTTCTGTGAAGGTCCTGATCTGTGCCAAGTTAACATTTTCACGATACCCAAGAGCAACGATTTCATCAAATGCAAAGATCAAGGAAAAGGCATTTTCAACTATTTCTGATTCCTCCATTGCTCGGCAGTACTCTGGAATCTGAATAACAATCAATGATGGGGTGGTTAAGGCTGTTACCTCTTCCGAAAAATTCCTAAATAACAATGCTCAGTAGTCTTCATGTGATGTTCTTTTGGTCGTTTTTGGCTATTTTCTGTATCTACAGTATATTATTTTGTGTAATTGTATATGATCCCTTCATCAGATACCCTTCATCAGCCGGCCTCACATTGAATTTGTACTACCAGTAATAGCCAATCGGTGCAAGCTTGTACTTGCTAAAATTGTGAAAAACTACAGAATTACATACCGAATAAACTACTTTTTTGAAAGCTGAATTAATTCGTTATTCTTGATTTACAAATTGAGTAAAGAATTCAGTTGTTGAATGGCATTGTAAATTATCAAGAATTTGGCTGTTTTATCTGCTCAGCCTGTGACTGGCAAGTAACACAGCCTTGGTCTTGATAATTTATGATATCACACTCAACCTTAAATTAGATATAGAGGCCATGATAGAGACAATGAGGCAGTCATGAATGCCTTTTCTCCTTAACATAGCTACAAGAAATATCATCATAACAGGGTGTATTTATTCCATGAACATACCACTCTAGAGAATAGCCGTAGTGTTTCAAGATCTTCCAGGATATTACTGTGTTTTGTGGTAATCAGAAGCATATAAAGTTTTTCCAGTGGCTGATAAACATATCGCACACTTTCTGTCTCAACAAATGTATGTTGCTTGGTTGTGTTCCCAGAATTCATCAGTTTGGGAAATGCTGCCAAGAGACCCTCGATTCTTGATCTTGTCATTTCCACAAATTGACGAGAGACAATGGCTGCAAAAGAAAAATATAAGGTTACCTTACAATACATATACTCAAAGCAGAATATCATACTAGACTATGTTCAATTTCTCAGACCACATGACATTCCCTTGAGAAATGTTCTTTTATCAAAATATTTACACATCAAAGTGCCTATCACCCATAACTTGATATTTTCAGTATTAATTCTACGTGAATAAATGAATGGTAGAAAATTTTTATATGATTTGAAGTGATGCATCTTGGAGATATCAAGACATACTGTACATGTATGCTTCCAACATGCTAATAAGTATGACATACTAGGAGGCTTTTAAGATTGTTTGTCATCATTTGTAAATTGAACGTTGACTACTGTGCAAAAACAAATTAGCCAAATCTTTTTTATAAACCCTCAGTAAGACAATGATGTTTTATAAAGGATATTTCACTGTCCCAGAAAGTTTTTGTATATTCAATAATGCCTCCTGATACGTCATACTCATTAGCATAGTGGAAGCATTAACCTTGATATCTCCAATATGCATCACTCAAACCATATATAACTTTTCTACCATTTATTCATACACTTCATGTTGAATAAGTACAGAAAATATCGAGTTATGGGTGATAGGCACTTTAAAGAATCAACTCTCAAGAGTGGTATCACATGCTCTGAAATGGCACAACAAACAATGAAAGTAGAGAGGTGTATTTCAACTATTTCTTTCCATCTGCCATATTTACCAAAACAAATTGTGTCTCAGCGAACATCATTTCTGGTTTACTGAGCTGTAACAACTACCCCATAGTAATATAATTATCGTAAGCAAATTGCATACAGTTGCAAAAATGCCATTTAACTTGTATTTTCGTAAATATTTTTAATTTTTTTCGTTTTACATCTACAAAACAAAGCACTATATTGGAAAGTCTTTTACAAAGTCCCCTTTAGATAAAGTCGAATAATCAACAAGTGTATACAATGGTATAAATGAATTACATAATTTTTCAATTCATAGCAAAAGCAATAACTCCAAAACATCTCTAAAAGGATAAAATACAAAGCACAGAAAGTCCCATTAAAAGAAAATCGTTAATTCTAATGATCATTCCATAAATAATTTTTCAAACAAAATAGAGAGAACACTGATCATTGCAAAAATGATCTTGTAAAAATACCAACCTTTTCCACTTTTTGTACATATTGCTGAGGCAAGAAGCACCTAGAAAACAAAAGATCCAGTACTTTTAATGACTAAACAACCTTCCTTGATGATTCCCTCTGAAGTCAAAGAGATTTCTAATTTTGGAAGACAATCAGTTCGTGAGATCGAAAATTGAAGAATAACTTCACATATGATTTGTAATTATTATTTTAGAAAGACAGACAGAAATAACGAGGGTATCTTTGTTCCGGATACACATTGTAGAATCTTATATAGCGATGATATAAGAAGAAAGATGAAGGTAATAATATAGAAATCCAAATATTCTGGACGTAAAACCGGTGAATGTCATCTTCATATTTCCTCCATTTTGACTGAATCTCAACGAGGTTCGGACACGTAACCCTACTAGAAAATCCTCAGCCGTAAAAGAAAACTCAAAAATTATCACACAAATATAAAGAATAATAGTACCCCTACCATTTTGAGAGAGAAGAGGCGTTTTCCTTAGTTTAAGGCTAAATTCTAGCCTGTTTTAGTGAGTAGTTTCTTGCTCTCTATGGCCGCCACGTCCTCAGTACAGTCGTAGACACCAGACAAACGGCATTCTGGGTAACTCTTCCACGCAGGCGCGTGATCGTGACAAAAACTCTTAAGAGACGGGAGGGAAGAGAAAATTTGACTCATGGAAATTGTGACGTCATTCGCGTGGAAAAATGGCTTACGGGTCCAAAACAGCTACAGGGACGAGTGATCAGTGAAGTATCTGTCTCACAAGCCCGAGAAACACGCCAGGGACGTCTAGTTTTTAGATATGATTTAGCTTTGTAGTTTTAAATATCGTATTTATGGCTTGTTATGATATGACATTCTTTCTTTTTATAGGGAGGGTGGGGGAAGGGGGGCTGGTGCATTTTGATTTTCACTTGCACTGATTTGCTTGAACCCTCCCCCTAAGTGTCCTTTGTCTCTCTTTGCCCCATCCTTTGAGAAGCATAAAAAATGGTGACCCACCCCCTATTTGCACCAGACCCCCTCTTGATAAATAATGACCAGTCCCTTGCCACTTAGTTTGATTATAGAGTGAACTCTCTCTGGACACCATCTGGACCCTTCACAGCTGTCCATCTTAGAGAGGTGTCTGTCTTAGAGGGAGTTTTTCATACAGTGAAACAACACAGTGTTTGGCTGCAGAGACCAAAATATGGTGTCCCTCTTAGAAAGGTGTCCGTCTTATCAAGGTGTCCATTAGGTGAGAGTTCACTGTAATAGACGACTTGCACTAACAGGTCACGTGACCCCATCTCCTTAATTCAAGCAGCACTGTAAAAATGAAACCCAGAAATGGAAAGATCACCTCTATATATGTAAGAAGGCAAAGATTTAGTTCATAACATGTACCGCAGGAGAAATGACATTAAATATAACATTGCACATTTTATAAGGATTTGTATGGAAAAACGCACTGGATGGCAAAGCTTGCCAGCCAAAGCATTTTCCCATACAAATCCTTATAAAATTTTCAATTTTATAATTCATATCATTTCCCCTGCGGTACATGTTATGAACCAAATCTTCGCCTTCTTACTAATAAAGAGGTGATCTTTCAATTTCTGTTGTCCACTTTGACACAACTGCTCGTTTTAAGGAGTTTGGGTCACGTGGCTTGTTAGTGCAAGTCGTCTATTAGAATTAGAGAGTTAGAAAAATCCCAGTCCTAGTGCATGAAATCCCATTTTCCCAGCCAATGAATTTTCAACTGATCCCCCTTCAGCTCTCCTAAAAACACTCCCCCCCAGATCAAGTACTGGTTGTCCCTTCTCTTTCAGGGACTTGTCTGAAATTTATTTACCTTCATATTTTAACACAAAGCTTCTTCACCTATGAATGTGATTTTCAAGGTCCTGATTTAAACTAAGATATTTTCACAAGAATATGTAAAAGATTATTTGGAAGTTGAATATCAAAAGCAGTTCTACAGTTAATAACTGAAAAGTCAACATCATTATTATGTTATGTAAAAATATGTTACAAAAGTTAAAATTATTTGTGTTTAGAAAAGTTTTTAAAAGAAATCCGATTTAAAATGACTAATCTTAGTACACTGCTTATTTTAAGTGTGTCACATTGAAATTAGCAGGAGGGGGATGGAAAAGGGGGATAGTTCTTACCTTTTTAAGCCCCTGAAATGAGAGGAAAAAGTAGGCATTGAAAAAGTTCGAGCAGAATGAACCAGGGTTACAAACCTTTCAATATGTCAAATAATTACATGTGTAAATGTATGGTTTAAAGGGACATGGTCCCTCAATTTTCCTTTCAAACCATACAATTCTTTGAGAATATTTTTTTCACATTTGTAGACTTCAACTTTGGCTCTTTTTAATAAAACATGTTCACATTTGCCAGACTAAGATTGAGATACTTTCCCAGATTATTTTTCCAATCCCTTGCTTGTTTTTCAAGTGGCCAATTATCATACCACCACCACTGCCGCCTCCCAATGGGAATTTTTTGTGTATGCTTTAGTCAGCTGTTAACAAAATTAATATAGACCTAGGCCTGGCAACAAATGTACAAAGAAATGAGATACTTTATTTGTATATATAATCTATGATATTCCCATTACAAGTCAAATGAGAGTAGTTTTATTTGTGGGTCAATGTAGTTAGTTTTGAACTCTGACCGTTCTCACAAAAAAGAGAATACTTTAGAGGAAGAAAAAAAGACAGGTTTTGCACCAATAGTTTATGATCAAGCTTCAGTCATTTTTCTTGATTATACATTGAGTGAGAGTACACTCTCTTTATACAGCAAGAGCTAACACAACAGTTAAATCTAAATGCCATGGTTCGCCAATACGAACAGAATAATTCAAATTGGGGTTTGTATATAATGATTTCATGTTATAATTATTATTTTAGATTCTTCAAATCTAGATTTGGTATATTTAAGGACAAGGAAAATTTATGGTTTTCTTTTTTTAGTTTTACGAAAACCAAAATTCATGTAATTCTCTGTTCATTCCCAAACAAATTACTTTTTTATTGACTTCAAATCAAACGAATCCCTGCAGAGATGAGAGCAAGGAATCCTAGTTTAAATTCTCCCTAGAATACATTGTCTTAATGGTAGTTTCCAAAGGAGAAATTAGATGATAATCAGGAGTTCTTTTTTACTACTGTAACAGGAAAGCCTTCCACAGTCTTGACAACTTTTATCAATAAATTTCAGGCATTTCAGCCTTGGGTGGTACCATCATGTTATAAAAAAATTCAATAAAAATGTACATAATCCATCAGGCACTTCAACAGGTTACATTGAAGCTGCAGGTAACAATGTCTGTCTGAGGCCTCTGATTTTCAGGGAAAATTAACAAATGTATGAAAAACCTACCATAAAAATAAATTTAAAAATCTTTGCTTTCGGCAATTATGTTTTGTTAAAAGATCCAGTCAACAGAACCTTTAGAGCACTAAAATTCAACACAATCAAAATGGTATTGTCACCATTGTCTATTAATAAGTCAATTGGCTCAGGGAAGCCTTTGTTATGGTAAATATTAATTATCATTATACAATATAATGAGTTAATACTCCTAGCTTGATTGTTAGGTATTTCTAGATGTGGCCTCTTTGGCTGCTAATATAAGAGGTACCAGGCTTGCTAGAGGCTTGGCTTGTTTTAGGAATGGATGCTGAAAAACGAACAAAAAAGTTACACAGTTATCAAAAATTATCAACTTATTGCTTACAAATCATGGTCAACATTACATTT
This sequence comes from Anemonia viridis, assembly GCA_900234385.1. NCBI lineage: Eukaryota > Metazoa > Cnidaria > Anthozoa > Actiniaria > Actiniidae > Anemonia > Anemonia viridis. Next base: position 8,389 of record OCZR010104666.1, on the reverse strand, counting down.
ACAAATTAATCAGATGCTCATTGAAAATTGATGCAAAGAAAATTAAAATGGAAAGATAGGAGAAAAGTAAAGGAAATAAAAAGGGAAAACAAAGAAAGGGAGAGAAACAGAGGGGGAGAGGGAGGAAGAGTGATAGAGGAAGAAAAGAATGAACAAACTATTTAACTAGAGTGCTACTACAGTTTGCTTGTTATTCTTGCAGGCGTACTTACAAGCAGAAGCTCTCTAGCTGATGCTCTTTTATCTACATCCATTTCTAATGACTGTGCAAGAAAGTCTTTGAATACTGGAGACAGTCTTTCTGGGTGAGCCAGTTCTGGGGTGCCATTTGTAGCAATCAAATATAATGCCTAGACAGAGTAACATAAACACTATATCAGGATTTGGGTTGGAGGATCATTTTGGGTACAGTTTGCCAACTGGGATCATTTCGGGCCGTTGATCATTTTAGGCACCGTACAAATGACCATTAAATGTTTTTGTCTGTTTTTGATTTCTATATTGCTGGCTGAAACATACCAGTAATTCTAAACAATGAAGTTACCCAGTAACAAAGCTATGGATAATGTAATGAAAGGTACATACCCTTAATGGATTTTCATTCAGGTATGGTGGCTCTCCTTCAACCATTTCAATTGCCATTATGCCTAAACTCCAAATATCCACCTAGAAACAAATTAGTCCTTCAGACAACACTGTACACTACAGGAACACCCTTATATAAGACAGTACTGTGCATATATATACATACTCTTGGTCCATACTGTTTTCTTGTAACAACCTCTGGAGCCATCCAGTATGGTGTTCCTACCATGGTAGAACGTTTATTCTGTTCTGGAGTTATGGTAGCACAGAAGCCAAAGTCAGCTGCAAAAAACATGAACAGTTAGAATTTGTTTACAAAGTATGGGGTTCTGCAGTGCTCTGTTTTGGGACCTTTTTTATTAAATTTGGTTGTATTGAAGTTCCTTCTTTAATATAGATTTCTATGAGATCAGTATTCTTGTATTTCACTTACTTAGTTTGACCTGTCCATCCATTCCTAAGAGAATATTATCACTCTTTATGTCTCTATGAATCACACCATTACTGTGTAGGAAATCAAGCGCCTGTAAACACTATAAAAACAAAGAATACAAGTCAACTTAAATTAATGCATGTTATAGTACATGACTGTGTACATATATACCCCATGTTTTTAAATTTCTTGATTCATGAAATTAGAAATTTTACAATAACTTACAAATTTCTCATGCCCTGATTGGTTGATTTTTATCATCAATAAGCAGAAAGACAGATAAATGTTGTCATTGAGCGCACACACCCTATTTCTGTTGGTTGTTTTGATGGTTGAAAGATGAAACTTTTCACTGTTTTTTCTTTGGTTTTGTTATTGTAAAAAACAAATTGACAGCAGATTTTTATGGGTCTGTCCTCTTATTGATGATAAATTGCGTCATCACATTGTCAAAGTAGTGTGGATCCACGAGGCGTAGTTAAGCAGAATGCATCCCTTTAAAGCTTTCTGAGTTTTTACAAAATTTATTTAGTATCTCAGCCATACTATGTACATAAAAGCAGGATATGGTACTAGTACTAGTTGTCAAACCTGTGCTTACCTCTCTACATACAGATGCTATCTGTCCCTCATCCATACATGTTTCTGTCACCACATCTGTTAATGATCCACCTGCTAAGTATTCCATCACGACCCACAACTCTTCACCAACTAAATAGCTGTCTACGTAGTTCACAATGTTGGGATGCTTGTTCTCCCTCATCACCAGAATTTCATTGATAATTAGCTCCTGTAGAGGAATGAAGACATATTAGGCTAATTGGAAGATAAGTATGGTGGGTATAACAACATTCATTTGACTTGTTGATTCCTTAGGCCAAAATGGATACCATGTGGTATCAAATCTGAGTATTTGTCAGTAATATATGTGTTCTAACATGTAGTATGCATAGAAATCAAATACATCTTTCAAAACATACCTTCTTGGGTTGCTGAGACAAGTTCATTTGCTTGATTGCAACCTAAAAGAAATGAAAAAATTCAATTTAATACCATATATGCCAGCATACAGTTTAAAATTGTGTAAAAGTCTACCCCTAATATTGAAGTTCAGAAATGACTCTAAGTTTTTGCTAAGAATAAAACAATCACACATTGGAGGAAATCTAATGATTATGCAAAACAAAAGGAGACTAAAATGATTCACTCTAGTCATCATAAAAAAGAAAACAAGAAAGTCTAAAATGGTTGAAATGCATCATTTTACCAGAAGTTTCAGTCTAAGAATAAATTGCATAAAAAAGAGAACATTTCACACTAGGATTGTTGTTGGCAAGTTTCTTTGTGTTGTGAATTATTATAATAAATGAACATGGCTTTACAATGAAGTTCAAATTGAAGTTATACCAGAACACAATATTAAACCAAAGAAAAGCTCTCATCTCTTTTATACCTTGTATTTATTTCATGTAAGTGACTCTCAACTAACCTCATGACCTGTTGCTACTTCAATTGCAGTGTAGACTGTGCCTGAGGCCCTGTCAACAAATAAACATGAATGGATGAATGGATGAATGGATGAATGGATGAATGGATGAATGAATGAATGAACAAATGAATAGGTAGCTGAATGAATTGATGAATGGGCATAGGATGATAAAGGGGGAATAGATCAATTGCAAAAATGTGTACAAATTATTCCATGAATGGATAAGGATATGGTAAAATGAAAGAATAAAATGCATGGACTAACTGAATGGATGGACAACTGACAATAGACTATTATCCAATATCAAACATACCCTTGTCCAATCTTCTCAAACTTTGTGTACTTTCTCTTGGGGTCACCAATACTGACAATAGTCCCTATAAACACAGCCACACACACATCAGGTACTGAAAACCAACTTCATTTACAGTGTATAGAAGAAATGAATTTGTACACTGGTAAATTTGGGGCTGCCCTTTTACCACACCTAAATCACAATGAAGGGACTACTATCTGAGCTACATAAATTATTTATAGACACTAACTATCAGTTTATCTCCTAAGACCCTGAGTACTGTTATAACCAGGGATTGAACTCATGAACTTGAGCACAACAGATGCTCAGTT
>OCZR010104610.1:0-12296 GCA_900234385.1 Anemonia viridis | reverse complement strand
GGGGGGGATTAAGCTTCATTGATGTTTTGTTTGCATATTTGATTGACCGATCGATCCATTCATTGATTGAGAGCTGCTTGCTTGCTTGCTTGTTTGCTTGCTTTCTGGCTTGTTCAGTTGATGGGAAACATTTTATTGCACTTTTTTTGATACTTTGTTTCTTTGCTTTTTCATTTTTATTTTTAGAAAATTAATCCACAAAATAACGAAATTGTATCTTGAAATTCACTTCAGTTTTGGCCTTTTACCTCTCGTCCCCAATCCTCAATTCTGCACTGGTACTGAGTCCAAATTAAACGCCAATACCGGCTATAACAAGAATTGCAGTAGTTTTAATATAACTCTCTGTTAGACATTCCTTCCTCTCGAGGGGTCTCCTTTGAGACAGTGTCAAAAACATTTCATGCTGGTATTGTTATTAGTGTTAAAAGAGTAATAAAAATATTTTGTCATTAGTTGGACTCCCTGTGTGAAACTGCTGAGAAAAAATGATCTGTCATAACGCGCGTAACAATATCTGACACAGGAATATTTTTTTTTTAATAGCTGAAGGCAATACAAAAGTTTTATTGGAGCTGTAGTTGTTTCTTTGCAATTTAGAGCAATTTCTAGTGAAATTCAAAACGTAAGAAACTAATGCATTAAAGAATATTGGGAAAATTTTCAGACTGGAAAAGCCTGAGAGAAACTTGTTGGAAATATAAATAATTGCGGTTGAAGATTTTTTTCTTTTTAAATCTATTGCATTTGACCAATACAAACTTGAAATAATTTCTGGAAAGCTAAGGTAAATGAATCATAGTTTTTCTGATTGCAGAATTTTTAATATAGTATTCACATAACATCATGAATTAAAATAACATTTCAATATTTTGTGTTATTTGTATTAGATAATTATTTCCTGTATTTATCTTCTGTTTGCCTCTCATTTAAAATGAATTAAAAGAAGTGTAAAGAAAATAATATTAATAAACTGCATATAGATGACAAGCCAGAATCTCGAAAGGTGACAATCATGTTATGATAATCACTGAAGTTTATTTACAAATTATACTTATTTATGAAGTTTTAATTTTAATGAAATATAAAATTTTGCACCCTTTTATTGGCAGTTTCGAAAAACTTGTCTTTTTATTTATATATAGATTCGAAGATAAATGTTTTGAGGACTCCGATAATATTGAGCAAACATTGTAAGATTTGCATACGAATGTGTTCGTTCGTCCTTGACCGATGTAACTTAATGAATTTTCTCTCAGAATTCAAAACCATTTATTGTCGCGTGTTCTAGAACAAGAAACCTTATTGGTTTGCGTATAAAAACACTGACACTTGGATATGGATGCTTGAATATCCTTTTGAAATGCTAGCCGGTTGTTTCTAAAAGATTCCGAAGAAGTTTTCCCAAGTTCCTGTAAACAAGGTTTGAGTCGTTGGCAAAAGACTAGCTAGAATAACAGGCAAGTCCTTGATTTATGTGTTATTTGTATTTGCGTAGTTTCGTAAATATCCAACTGAGAAATATGTGTTTTATAGAGTGTGAAGAAGACGCGAGCCACATCTTGCGAAATAATTGATCTTAATTTTCCTTCATAACAGTGTTTTTTTTTTTGTATTTAGTTGATAAATTTGCACAAAAAGTAGCAGTCTTATATAATCTTGAATGTGTTGTTTAAAGTTATATTTCAAAAAGATGGTATGTCGATGAACATTCTCGATATAGCTCACTTGATATAATTTCCCTGAGTCACGTTATATCTTGACGATGCAGTATTATTGAAATTCCATCACACAAAGTCTACGGAAGTTACATTCCACAACTTCTGAATCATTCCATGCAGATGCCAAGACATTCAAGATATTTTGCATAACTTTATATTTTTCGTTGATAGGAGTTAAATTACTCGAACTGTGTTCTGCATTCAGGAGAGGGAGAGAATGCTTACTTGTCGAGCAAAAGGCCATGGCTGACCGCTATTAATCATAATCTAACGATATGGACCGGGTTAGGCAGATACACGGTAAGGTTCATTATCTCGAAGTTCTTTTGTACATATATACGAGGTCTAATTTTCAATATCTTTGTATTATATTATTATATTGTTATTAATAAATTTTGATCAATCAATGAACTTTTGACATGATGATTGTTATATCTAAACGCAATGTGTTTGATCCCTTCTACCACCTTAACAATCCTTATCATGATCAGCATCTATGATATGAAATCACTTATTAATCATTGCACCATTAGTTCATGTTCTTTTAATATACATATCTGTTTAGAATACGGATTAAACATAGTTTAAACATAGTTAAACATAGCCCACACTAGTTTACCGCTAGTTATCATCTCTTATAGTTCAGTTCAGTTTATTTAAACTTTAAAACAGAAGAAATTACATACACAAGGAAATCAATGACAGGTAGTAGGAGAAAAAGATATCATGATATAATGAAATTAAGATAATTTTATATAAGATGTCAATTATGGAAAAAGTGTGCAGTAGTCAAAGGAGCATAGCTTTCGAGTTGACCACTGCAAATGTAGATGTCATACAGATGTTTTCTCGTGTGATGTTTTTACGGCTAATGCTATTCTTCTTTAGCCAAGTGTGCATGGTCATCGAAGCGATGAGGTTCTTCAATATCATTTCCAAGAACTCTAACAGCCGAGAAACTTCGTCATTAATTTCAAATAAAACAAATTTCGCAAGGCAAAGAATTTTTAAATTTTGTACAAAATTTATGCCAATAATTATTTGAAAAGTTTCTTAAAGTTGCTTTGGGCTTTGGCAAGTTTGTCATCCCCAACAATGCTTTTGTAATTAATCTTCGGCTTTTATCTAAGAGAAATTCATTGTGCTCAAAAATTCAAAAGGAATCCAAGACTGAATTTATTAGTTCGAATCTACTGGAGTCAGAAGGGTACAATTTGATACGTATAGAAAGTGGTTTTCCTTCCTCTGTGAAATCCTTGGTGAAATCCTTCATATTTTGTCAATACCCTGAAACAACCTCTGGATTGATCAGAGTTGTCATACCCAAGCTCTCTCGGTCGCTCATTTTTAACGGCCAGAGCAGGGCTTGGGTCGTCAAGGACGCTGTAACCAGTTGGCACTTGAATGTTGTCATCTCTCTATGTGTACAAAAGCACCTGTCCGCCTCATAGTAAACTCTGTTGGTTTTGATTTACATACCTGTGTGCGACTGTTTCTTGAGAGAAGATGTGCCGAGGAGAGTACGTTTGTCAATGGACGGGGCAGTCTATCATGGAAAGGTTAAACGGAATACTTTCTTCGAGGACAAACGAAGACGCCATCTTTTAGATTTCTACGTTCTTGTTTCAAATGCAAGAATGCAGTTGAAAAGTAATGAATTTTGGATTAATTTGTGGTTTTACGATTATAAAATGGAGATGTGTTAATAACTTTCTGTGCTGGAATTTAAAACGTACAATTCGAAGGAATCTCTTTCTGCTCTACGTTTGCATTTGCTTGACTTTGTGGAAGATCCAACCATGATAATGGATTGATGTTGTACCTATGTTATTATTATTATGTACCAAGTATTCTAGTGAATATTGAATTTCTATTTGAATAGACTCTGTGTAATATTATGACTTAAGGACCATGCAGACTAGCTGTTGAATTAATTCTCAGTATTATACCATCCACCAGGAAGCCATTGAATACCAACTGAAGGCACTTTTCCTATGTTTCAGGACAATCTTATGGGCAAAGAAGACCGTCCCTTACTGCTGTCCTGCGTCGTATCTTGGAGGGGTATCCTGATGGAGGGCAAATATTAAAGGTACAACAGAGTTCTTTATTATGAGAGTTACAGCTTGTGTTTACATGTGACGGTCTCTACTTTGTTTGTTTGTGAGTACTGAAGTGAAAACATTTGTTGTAGTGCGTAACTACTTGCCTGTATCTCCCTATGCAAATAATGTAAGATTTCATGCTCTACATACTAGAGTACGTCTCTCTGAACTCCATGGTTTTTGGTTTTCGTTTTAAAGTACCATGAGCAGCAACCCCTTTGTTTCCCAAGAAGACTCAACATTGCCAAAAGTGCATCCATGCATTTACCCATCCATTTGCCAAAAGTGCATCCATTCACTCATCCATTTGCCAAAAGTGCATCCATTTACTCATCCATTTGCCAAAAGTTCATCCATTTACTCATCCATTTGCCAAAAGTGCATCCATTTACCTACCCATCCAACCATCCACGCATACCTCTATTCCATTCATCTATCCATATCGACCATGCATGCATCAATCTTAGCTTAGCGTCTCATTAATCTACTTTTTTATTCATTCATTCATTCATTTATAATGAAGGAACTTATCCAGAATGCCGACGATGCTGGTGCAACAGAGGTCAAATTCCTCTTCGATTCACGTGACAATGCCTTTGGCAGCAACTCACTCATCCACCCCGACTTGTCCAAGTTCCAAGGTCCTGCCTTGTACGCCTACAACAATGGACTTTTTAAGGAAAAAGATTGGCATGGGATTGAGGGGATCATGCAGGGAAATAAGCGACTTGATCCACTTTCTGCTGGGAGGTTTGGTGTAGGATTCAACTCTGTCTATCACATCACAGGTAAGGGGGAAATATGCAAAACTTTGGAAACGCTACCGTTAACTAAAATAAGTAATCGAGGATGAACCTGTTGCATGCCATACTGAGATATGCATGAAGTTTACTTTTGCAGGCTTATCCTTTCCCTTATCTGCCATGTTTATGATAAGAAAGAACTGAAATGCTGTGGGATTTTCATTATTTTTCTCATCTGCTTGCGAACGTATCAATCTTGCACCAAAATTTAGCAACCATAAAAACAATCGAGTACTGTCCGCATGCCGCTCGAATAATTCTAAGCTTTCAGTTTTTCAGTCAAAATATCTTTACTGACCAGAAAAGAATACTAGGATTTTCACGTCTGAATTACTCCTTTCAGATACCTAATATTCCTTCTCATGGGAAAGCTTTTACGGTCCTGCTTTTACGATTTGCTAGAGGCCTATTGCATGCCTTTTCTAAATGATTCAGTTTTCATTGCTGTTTTACAGATTTACCAAGCGTCGCCAGTGACCATTACATTGCCTTCCTTGATCCGCAAGAAACGTTCTTTGGTGTTGGAGAAACAGGCCGACGTTTTGATCTGAGAGACTCCCTCCTCGAACGGTACTCCGACCAGTTCGCGCCTTACGAGGATGTCCTTGGCTGTAAGATTTCATCAGGAATTTTAAATGGCACTCTTTTTCGTTTCCCCCTAAGAAAATGGCCATCTAGAGTTTCCGTGAAACCTTACTCAGGTACTAAAGTGAAAGTACTGCTTGAATCCCTGATCGAAGAAGCTCCTATTCTTTTATTATTTCTAAAGAATGTCGAGACAATTCGCTTTTACGAAACTACAAGAACAGAGAAAGAAAAAGAGACTTTCTCAATTACCATTAAGGACAGCCTCAAAGCGTCCATAAGATCAATGAGGAAAGAATTCATCCAAGTTGCCCTGAAGCGCTCTAATGAGCCATACGAAATCACTTACGAAATGGTTCTGGAGGAATGGAAAAATGGGAAATTCGAGGGGGAGCATAAATACATGGTTTTGAACAGAGTTGGTAGTAATGATGAGAAACTCCTAGAAATATCTGCACAGTTACATCTTCTTCCTTGGGCAGGAGTTGCAGCATCATTAACTCAAACTAAAGCCACTACTGGCAGAGTATTTTCCTTTCTTCCTCTTCCTCCCGAGTCTGATTGTCGTACAGGACTTTCCGTGCACATTCACGGTACCTTTGGGGTCACGGATAATCGGCGCAACCTCAAGTGGGCTGGGGCTGAGTGTCAAAATGATGACACTGCTTTCTGGAACAATTATCTTCTTACGGATGTCATAAGTAAGGCGTATGCACATCTCATTATTAAACTAACCCAGTCCCAGTACCCTGTTTACGAGATCCTCCCCGTGGTGAGCTCAATTCTGCCGGATTTAGATCGTATTCAAGGGCACTGGAAACTTCTGTTAGAGCCTTTCTTCAATGAGTTAGCAGACAAGCCTGTTTTTTGGACCGAAGCAGAAGGTGGCAAGTGGATTGCTCTAAAGGATGCGGTACTAAATAGGTTACAACGTACCTCTGCGAAGACCAGACCGGAAGTCCGAGCAGCTGTAGTGAAATGCCTTATACAAGCAAATCAGCCTGTTGTATCTTTACCAGGTGAGTCTTACGGTTATACCTTTAATATAAACCATATAACTTGTTTGGGCTGCCTTTGTTCTACTTATGTTTTTTGGTTGGCTGGTTCATGGCTTAATAGGAAATACGTAACAGCATTTAATGTCTAAGATTTTGGCAGTGTACTTTTAACTTAAGTCTTGGAAAAAGCAAAACAAATTGGTCAACAGAAATCCTATTATCCTTTTTAACAAAATGATAATGGGGTTTGGTTCAGGTGTTGTGTAGAAGAAAGTATCCAATTTATCAGACTGGGCTTCCTGTGTATTGTTTGTTTTTATATTTTTTGTTTTTTGTTTTTAACAGAGCAGAAAATTTTTTTATTTTATCTTAACCCTTTTCTTGGCAAAGCAATGGAAACATCGCTAAATGAGTCATAAGTGCTAAATATAACGCCATACAATTTTATCTGTATGTAAATATATTATTTTAATGTTACATGAAAAAATTTAGTCGCTAATTTTCTGCATTAAAAAGCGTAAAAAGAAATAAAAGATAAAAGTGCAAAGAAAAACAACAAAATAAACAGAAGAAAAAAAAAAAGAAGAAAAAATACTTCCTCTCCCCGGCGGGGAATCGAACCCCGGTCTCCCGCGTGACAGGCGGGGATACTCACCACTATACTACCGAGGAAGTACATGCATGATTTGGTGAAAAATAAAGATATGATTGCTTTTGTTTACTAAATCTCGTGAACATCCTAAAAGATTTATATAATATTAAATAATAAGTTTTATCATAGCAGCAACAAAGTTACTTCCTTCAGAACCGACACCAAATGGCGGCCGCAAATTCAAATGGAAAAAAATTGAACTGAATAAAAAGCCAGTACTACTACAGTCTACTAAGATTCATTTGATATATCAAGTGTTATGATATTGTCCAAGAATACTTTTTTAGAAAGTGTTCAAATTAAATGACGTTTGTTAAACCCCAAGATATACAAACGATATACAAATAAAGGACTCATTTTAATTCATTTTACTGACATGTTTCAGCGATATATTTTAAACGGATAACTTTTCTTGGAACTTTTCCATTTAGTGTCACTGTGGAATTATTCACATTCTTTTGAAAAAGATGTTGAGGACAAGCTGTTTTGTTAAAAGTTTGTTTTTCGTTGCTATAGAAATGTTGATTAGCATAAAAGGACCATCGTTTTAAAAAAAATTTCATCCAAGTCGAACATCTGATGTTAAATTAGTTATTGAGCTAAAGTAATAGTATATGTAAGCGGATTCAAAAAGTAAGTGTGATTAAAAAATAACTCCTTGAGCCACCTTAATTTCTAGATTTATGTCAATTTCTTTATTGGATTTTTCTTCCCTTTCTTTTCCTAGAGCATGCTCTTCAAGCCGTTGATGATTACTTGGTTGCGCATGTGCAATCCGTTCAAGAAATAACCCCAGCTTATGTCCGTCGTGTCCTAAAACAATCTAAAACTGATGTATCAAACGGCGGTAATCAATTCATGACCAGAAGACGAATGGAATGGACTTCGATCGACAGAAACGAAAGAATACGGATTCTAGAATTTGTGATGAAGGACGGAGACCTCAAAGATTTAGAGGGACTTCCTTTGCTTCCACTCGCGAACAAAAAATTCAAAGAATTTTGTTCAAACAACTTTGATTCGAACACAGAGAAAGCCGTATTCGTACCTTCAAGGTCCAACCCACATACCCTAATACCAGGAGCTGGGCACAGGTTTCTGGACATCGACATCAACGAAACGGTCCTAACGTTACTCAAGTCAGTGGCTTTAGATGCGGAGAAAAAGAATACGAGCGAGATTGCTCCAACGCAACTAGTATTTTTTGCCCCATTTTTGGTGCCCGGTCTTCTTAAGGAAGCTCTGCCAGATGAATGGCGCGGTGACTCGGTTATTGTTCCCTGGGATCCAGAAGACGAACAGGCAGGGGAGGGGTGGTTGAAAGGTCTGTGGTCCTGGCTTCGCACAGAGTTTTCAAATGATCTTAGTCAATTTGAAGGTGTACCTCTTGTTCCATTAACCTCTAAAAGAACCGAAGCTAAGCATCTTATTAAGATCAAGAACAATCATTTGGCAATCCAGGGATCGTCCCACTTCGCGGCACTCCCAAAAAATGTTGTCGGCGCTCTTCAACGGGCTGGCGGTGTTGTGGTGTCCCATATTCCAATGTTTTGTGACCACTTGGATTTAAGAAGGCATTTGGAGCCACCAACTCCGTCTGGGGTGTTAAAAGTAAGAAGAAACCATTAACTGTACTGTATCCTTTTCAAATTTCCCTCCTTCATCTTGAAAGGTAGTCGCACCTTTGTATCGAAGCGAGACAAGAGGTGACCTTGCAGTAACAAAGATGAATAACTGTCCAAGGTGTCAAAATAGGTCTCTATTATTGCAAGATCACCTTTTATCTTACTTTGATGCAAAGACAAGGCTACCTTTCAAGAACTGTGAAGGGGACTATAACAACATTCTTTGAACCAGTGACACCGCATGATATTTCTGCTTATCCAATCAAAATTCTCAGACAGATACTTTCATAACGGCACGGCATGATGCGGAATTGACGACATCTTTTGAACCATTCACAGCGAGCGATATCACTGCTTATCCAATCAAAATGCTCAGCCCGTCACGGGCACGGGCATGGTACGTTACATATACTCTTATTCCCAAGCTTTTTATTCTTCCCATATAGAAAACTCATCGACAATCGTTCTTCAACAGGTGCTATCCTCCGTGATCGAGGAGGAAAGTGGCGTCCCACTTTCCGAGTTATCCCTAGATGAGAAGCGAGCATTACGTTTGTTTCTTTCGAGTCTTAGAAACCCTTCAGATGACGAGATTGTCACCTTGATGTCACTACCGATTTTTGAAACTGTCAATGGGAATGTGACTTCCCTACAGCCCGAAGGAACACTGGCTGGAAGGAAGCTTGACGTTGCTCCTCCAAGACTCAGTTTACCAGGTTTGTCTTAGTTGCCTTTTCAGTACCAAACCTAAACCATAAGTCCTTTGGCTTAGTTTTCAAAATATTTAAAATGTAAAATCTCTTTCTTCATTTCATTTGTCTATTTATCTTTTCCATTTTTAAAGACCCGTTGCAGCAGGTCGGAATGCACTGAACTTATTTTGAGGGCAAAACAAAAGAGTTTCAATCTACTGAGAATTGGAATCTGTTGTTTTGTCCTTCCAATTTAACTGCTGAGTGCATTCCTGCTTGCTGCAATGAGTCTCATTACGTTTCCAAAATTGATTACAACAAAACATCTCTTTAAGCTTGGGTGTATTGTTTTCCCAAGTTTTCAATCTCAACCGACTCCATTCCCTTGAGTATCGTTTTTTGTTTAATGCACATGAATTTGAATACAACTCAAACAAAGAAACAAACAAGAGAATAACACATGGCCATGGCCTGACGGGAAAACTAAAGCTAACACTCAAGCTAAAGTATTCAATGTTCACACCATCATATGTAGGCTTCAAATCTTAACCTCTCAGTTCTCTCCCAACCTTCCCTCAAACGCCGAATCGTGATATCCGATAATTGTTTCTCAGGTGACATTCTCATACCAGAATCTGACCAAATAATATCTGCTGCCGACGAAGATTCCTATCAGTTACTTCGACGGCTACCAGTCCGAATCCTTAACATGTCGAATTTTTTGCTTGAAAAGGTAACTACATTTTCTATCTGATTTGATTATTTCTAAAAGTTATGCATTCTGTTCTTTTTGTATTTTGTGCAGTTATCCCTCCCTCCCTCCGGCTTGCCTCCCTCCTTCCTTCCCCATGCCTTTTTTCCTTACATTACCTTCCTTTTCATATTGTCCCCTTCCTTTTTCTCTTTCCTTATTTCTATTTTCTTGCTACAGGTTTTCCCATTAATAGAGAAGCAAACATTTTACACCAAAGGCCAGGTTACTACATTAATGACCTGGGTGCTAAACAGACTTCCAGTGCTATCCAGTGAAAACCGATCCTTCCCAGAACATCTCAAGACCCTCAAGTTCGTCCCAGTCGCAAACAACAAGTTCAAAGCCCCTTGTGAGCTTTTTGATCCAGCAGATGATATCCTAAAGCACCTATTCGATGGAGAGCCATCAGCATTTCCTTCTGAAGAATTCTCAACCTCGCACACTCTAAGCCTTCTTCGAGTGTTTCTGGGACTTAGAAGAAGTCGTTCGCTCGATGGTCAAGATGCTCTCACCATCGCGAAACAAATATCAGATATGCCCGAAGAAAATGCAGCAAAGAGAGCCGCAGCACTTCTTAACTTTCTTAACGAAAATTTGTATCTGATGAATACGGAGGTAATTGTGGAGGAGGGAAGTAATCTGAAGTTGACCCTAGAACAAGCGCTCTGCCGGTTTCAGTGGCTACCTGTGTCAAGGGATTCCCCAGGAAAATACCCTTCGACGATGTTGTGGTTCAGGAGCTCGCAGTTCCTTTACAGCCCAAGCGAAATGCGTGATATGGAGGCAGCATTCTTGGTAGGCTCTACGATGCCAGTTGTACATGTAGCTGTAAACAAAAATCTTAAAAAGGCTTTTGGATGGGAAAGTCCACCTCCTTTAGTACCTGTCTTGGAGCAGTTGAAAACAGCCGTGAAGCAGTGGAAAGGTCAGGCTAAGAAACCTCACGAGGTTGAAGCACTCAAGTTCCAAAACATGCTACGTGAAATCTATGATTATGTTTCTACCCCAAAAATTCTTCCAGAAGCTATTGCAGCCTTGAAAAGTCCCAGTTTTGGACCTTGGGTTTGGTATGGTTCTGGATTTGCTCTTCCAAACTGCGTTGCCTTCCACAATACCTGTCCCTTCGACCTGAAGCCCTATCTTCTAGCCATGCCTGAGGAATTTAGAATTTACAGCGACTTGATGTTAGGCTGTGGAGTAAGGCAATCGTTTGGAGAAGAAAACATCTTAGATGTGTTGCCTGTCATCTACGAAGCTCATGCGAGGAGAAAGGACAAGATGGATACCAAACGAGATCTGTATCTAGTGACGGAGATATTACATTACGCCACGAATGCCGGAAGACCATTGCCCGAAGATCAGAAGAAGAAAGTATATGTTCCCATACAGACAACTAGTGACACACTATGTCTCAAACCTTTACGAGAAGTTAGCTACTGCGATACAAACATCCAAGACGATGAAGACCTTCATTTTTTGAGTGTTGCTCACGAAAGTATCCCAACTCGAACCTTGCAGCTTCTTGGTGTTCAACCTTTAAACAGAAGCTTGAACTTTGTTGAAACTTTAGGATTCGAGCAATCGGGCCCACATGAGCCAGTCACAACAAGGCTCCAAAACATCCTAAAGGAATACCAAGATGGATTTTGTCTCTTCAAGGAGTTGATACAAAACGCAGATGACGCTGGAGCAACCGAGATTAAATTTTTGATCGACTGGAGAAGAAATCCTTGTGGGAAGTTGCTTTCAACAGGAATGGCCGATGCCCAGGGTCCTGCCTTGTGGGAGTACAACAACGCAGTCTTCACTGACACCGACTTTGAAAACATCAACAAACTTGCTGGTGCCACAAAAATGGACTCCTTCAATAAGATAGGTCGCTTTGGTCTTGGGTTTTGTACGACCTACAATATCACTGATATTCCCAGTTTTGTGAGTCGCGAGTATCTTGTCGTTTTTGATCCTCAAACAAACCACCTCGGTCCTCTCATAAAAGACAAGACAAGACCTGGAATTCGGTTGAACTTGAAGAAAAATCCCAAAGCTTTGGTTGCATTTTCAGACCAGTTTTTACCTTACCACAACGTTTTTGAGTGCAAGATGAAAGAGTTGGAAGAAGGATTCTACTTCGATGGCACGCTATTCAGGTTTCCTCTCCGAACAAAAGAGCAAGCTGAAACCAGTGAAATATCTGACAAGCATTATGACGAAGAAGCATTTAAAGAACTAGTTTGTGCATTTCGTGAAAATGCGTCAAGTCTTTTGCTGTTTGTGAACAACGTCAAGAAAATCACATTCTACGAAATGGGTGAGTCTTCCTCTGATGAATCACAGATGAATATTCTCTTCGAGCTGAAGAAA
>OCZR010104565.1:46177-56331 GCA_900234385.1 Anemonia viridis | reverse complement strand
TGACGTTCGCCGTTCTCCCCGACAACGTTTTTTGAATTAGGTGTATATTCTTGAGGATCAAGAACAACAAAACTGAGTTTTGGATGACGGAGAGCCTCTTTTGTTTGTTTTCTTATTTGTTTCTTCCGTCATTCCTTTCTTTACCATGTGTGTGCACTCGTATTAATGGAGCGATTAGAGTGAGTCGAACGATACCAACACTTTAGATAAATATACTCAGGAACGGTTGTTATACAACAGAGAATAATACCTATATTATACATCCTGATGAACTGTCTCGTCTAGATCTTGAAGACTTTTGTTTGATCTTGGCCGGAGTGTTGGCCAGCTAAGGCCCTTGAGTACAGGTTTGTCATAGTTCCTGGCTCTCGCTATCACTGATATGTTTCTGTGCGTGCTAAACCCAGACAATGATGGCATATTTTCAAGACAAGGTATATCCTCGTAATCTGTAAATCATCCAGTAACTAAGGCTCGGTTCAGAAGTCGAACTTTTGCCGCGTTGAATCTTATGACATCAAAGAAGACCGCCTTATTATCCATTGTTTTCAATGTATTGGACGCGGCAAACATTCGACGTCTGAACTGGGCCTTGAGCACAATATCTGTTATTAAAGGCATCCTAGCTTTAGTAGTTCTTTGTATTGTTCACAATACAAGAATTACACCTTATCTGCAGCTGTTTCCTTGCGTTATCTGAAATGCACGGAAAATAACCCAGTCCATATTCAATTGTTTCTCATGGCTATCGATGATTTCAAGGAACCCTGACCCAGTCTTTTTCACCACGATCAAATATAAGATATTTCGAAATATGTTTTTCTCTCTCAAGAGACCCATTTCACGTGACGTCAAAGCAGTTCAATTTGGTGACAAAACAAAAGAATTTCAATCTCCTGAGAATTAACTTATTATTTTGTCTTGCAAGGGGTCTATTCGTGATAGTCTAATATCTCCCAAATGCATTTTTTTGCATATGTCATTATGGTAGGACGTTCTTTTTAGAACTCCTTCTAACTGACTGCAATATGATTAACTCTGATGAGGTTAAAGACTTTATTCGAAAAGAACTACTACCTATAATCAAAAGATGGAGGAAATCTTTACGAAATATGAAGATTTTATTAACCTCTCTTGATACATACTGCAAAATATTTTCTTTATAGTAGTTACTTTCATATTTATTTGCATATCAAATACTGAATTACGCTCTTTAAAACCTACAAAATGGCAACAAAATAGTGGGAGCTAGCTCGTAAACCTAACGGTTTATCTAGCTCTCAGCCTTATCGTCTACATAATAACATTTCTCTATTTATAAAGTTACCTTCAAATTTTTATATGTATCACGAACGTAAATAGCAAATAAAACATTATTATCAAATGCTCTGCCCAGTCTCAGCGGTCTTCTAGTAGCTACTCATCCAGGTGATTTGGAATGGTTGAGGTTAGATGGCATCCTCCAGAAGGAGGTTTCATCTTCGGAATGTCCAAAAGGACATTCTATTGTCTTATGAAACACTGAATAGAACGAGGAGTATCACAATAGATCTATGCCTCGTTCTATTGTTTCATAAGACAATAGAATGTCCTTTTGGACTTTCCGAAGATGAAACCTCCTTCTGAAGGATGCCATATAACCTCAACCATTTGGAATCTAGGCGCGCAATGCATTGTTTGTCACAGCGAACATTTCCAAGTATTTTCCATTATTTCTGTCAAAACAAAATATTTTTCTACCAACAACAACGAAATATGCTTTTTCCAAAAGATATTTGGAGAATCTTTGGACGTTTTATTTTCTTTATTTTCGAGAAAAAGCTGTTGTAAACCGAGCCGAAAACCTGGACCTAGAAAACATTGAGCCAGCGACAAAAATGTTCACTAATTGGCTAATTTCTTCAGCCTGAGAGATATGCAATAAAAAATAAGCAATTCAAAAATGAAATAAACGTTTTAAATCGAATTCGTTGAATAATGAAAAAAAGTACTAAGAGGTATCTAAAAAATAAATTTATGCTTTTATTATATCACCTGCAACAGCCCATTAAGACACGAGTATTCTTTAAAAGTCTTTCGATACCAATATAAACTTATAACGTCACAGTAAAAGAGTCAAACAAACCGTAAATCGTAGGCTAATGAAACAGATTTTCAATGTTATTTTTCTTTCATTTTACTTGGCTGTTCCTCAGGATGATTTTTACAGAACCCCGAAAGAACAAAGTTCGGATAATATGAGATACCTAACACGCATAAGATAAATGTGTAACTGAAAACGAATCCGTAAAAATGAATAATTTTCCTTCAAAGTTTTCGTCACCCTCCGTTTTGCTCCAAAACTGTTTGCTTTACTTTATTAGTTTTCCCATGCCTATTCTTACAGCTGTGAATTCTAAATTTTAAATATTTGTTTTTAAGGAAAACGTTTTACAAAATTAACAGCTGTATCATTATATATAAAATATGAAAATTATAGTCAAATTCGGCTACAAAACCCGAATAAGATCGTGGGTTAGATTCACGCCAGGAGCTCGAATATTTTTCCGAGAAAATATTCCTTGATGTGGAAAACTTCACAATACTTTCTACATATACCAAGCAGCAAAAAATGTAATACAATAATGAAATTATTTTCATTTGAAATACATTTAATCATTCATATTTGACATTTGTAATTGGAATGATTACAATTATTTTATTTTTTAAACTGGATTTAAAAACAAAGCAAAGCAAAGCAAAGAAATCAAAAGGAATACAAATCAAATTTTTAACGTTCATTCTGAAGTAGAACTGTAAGATTTGATCGCCAGATTTGAAATACCTTCAATTTCCAATCTAAAATTCACGGTGTTCCATTTACGTTTGTTGGCTAAGTACTGTAAGTGTTCACACCAAATTACTTCCGAAACGTTCTTATCAAACTTTACCTGTAAAATCTCCTACTTTTAATGAACATGTTTTTTATCTTTCCAGTTTAATTCTTTCTATTCTTTGGCTGGGAAGCATTGTTGATTCAATCATATGATGATTTAGACAATTTTCTTGGGATTTACGAACAAACTGCATGGGGTTGCATTGTTTCTGCCCTACCGAACCCAACTATTTATTTAAGAACCATTTTAATGGTTAATGGTTAATGTATTAACCATTAATGGTTAATGTATTTAACAATTAAAATTGTTTCCCTAGGAATACAACTTGTGTAAACAGAAAACAATTTCATCAACATTTCTCAGAGGTTCCGCGAGTTCAACTTTGCTGTAAATTATTGGCCAAAAGGTTGAATAAGTTATCCACAAGGTGGCATTATGACAACATAAGCTGTCGATGTGCGATCAAGTGACAGTAATATCAATATCATTGTCAACCAATTGCGGTATGTTATTTCCAGGAATTATTCTCCCATTCAATTTTATACGGATAACAGGTGAAGCGGCGGGTTACCTGGTATAGTGGCTGGCTAGAGTGATAGAATAACACGTACAGTAACAACACTTTGTATCTGGTAAGTACAGGTAAAAATATGGCCATTACTGACCGATATACGAAAATTTTTTTCAAGAAAAATCTTTCATTTCTTTCAAGGCACGGAAACTGAAAAACTTAACTGGTACAATATCATCGATTAATATTTTTTGTAGTGATATCTTTTCTAAACATTGTAACATTACCAATATTACACTGGGCCTTTTTCCCGCCTAAAAATGCGTGCTTCTTGAAAAGAAGCAGAACAACAGAATGTTGGGGGAAAAAATTGAAGATCGCAGGCTATATAGTTTATGTTGGCCAAATTTTCTTGTAACGTGAGCTATACCACAAGCGATATCAAAATAATCGCGAACTGAAATCGTAAATATACTTAAGGTTAAATCTAAATTAATTCGAGTGAGAGCCATGATCATGTATATAGTGAAAAACCTGCAGCAAAAACGGCCGCCAATGATAGGGTACGGGTGGGAAAGGATTATATATATTACTACCTTGTAACGCGTATAGATATGCAAGCTAAGAGACCAGTTGCTGGTGGTTTGTCTCATGGCTTTTCGTTTTTCTAATGTATTGTTGAATTTGGAGCGGTAACTTGAATACAATTCCTTGCGCATTCAATAAATAATCATAAGCGTATTAAAAATATCCCGGATAACTAAACAAAACAACAGTTGTTGTTATACATACCAGTGTATTTATTTTTCACTCTTATTGGCCGAGAGCCCCAAGTCATTCACTAATATCATGAGAAAAACATGTTAACGCATTATTTGGAGGTAAGGCTTACAGATAATAGATTTATCATGTCGAGTTCACTCAAGTTAGAGTGCAAATATTATATCCGTGAAATAGTTTGCGAGAAATTGTTACCATAGTTAATATAACTATGTTGTAACTAATTAGTGACTTAATAGATAAGTGAGCCGTGATAATAATTTAGACTAGTTCTGCCATCGTAGACTATCTATGAGTTTATGGACGCTTTATTTATAGCATATCTAAATGAAACTTAATTCCAGTTATCATTAGTCTGCGGTATATTCCTGTTTACTTCGCGTTAAGTTGAACTAACTTTAGATTCTATGTTTCGGTTACGGCGCCGTCTATTTGGGGGGAACACTGACTTATTTGAGGGGCAACTTTTGATATTTTGCGTTCACACTCGGCGCTCTCTCGAGTCGAGTGGCACTTAAACGAGTAAATACGGTAACACGGCCTTGGTCTTGACAATTTACCATCATGCTCAACCTCATTCAATAACTGTTTGCTGTAGTATTATTTCAAAAAACGCTGTCATCGACCGACTCAAGCCTACGCGACTGCATGAGCCGAAGGGGAGTATGGGTAGAAATGACTAAAGCAGTTTTGGTTGCATGATATGGCGTCATTTACTAGCACTACCAGAATCCCTTGCACACTTTCTTTTGTTCAGTCCATTAGCACCCATCAGTCTTATTATTCTCTTGAGGAAATACAAATTTGAATAAGAAAGAAAATTCGCGAAGCACTTTGGTAGTGTTAGTAAAATGACGCCATCATTCAAATGTCCTATTGTAATTGAATCAAAGTCTTTTTCTTTTTCTTTCTCTCTTTCTCTCTTTCTTTCTTTCGTACTTTGCTACTTTGTTTCTATTCCTTTCTACCATTTCTGTATTCTGTACATTTGCCGTTTCTTTGTTCGTTTATACCTTCTCTTCTTCTCTCCTTTCTAATCGATTCAAATATCACAGAAAGTTTGCTGATAATCTTTTGTTTCCAATCCGTCAGGCTGTGGTCCAGCATGATGGCCAGGGGCAAAACTAACCATTTAATCTATATATTTTGAATTGTTTATAAGTTAATGTGAAACAATTGCTTAAATAACCGCCATTACGATCATGTTTACATAACATGAGTGCCGGAGAAAACTCCTGCATCAGCTAAATCCGACTTTGATCATCTAATTTGATCTAGACTCAAAACCTAAAACTGTTAATTGTGGAGTAAACATGCAGTCACTGATCATGAGATATAACAGTTTTAATTTGTGTGAAACTCAGTTAGAATAATAAAAAGAAACAAACTGGACAATTCAATTAATGTTCTGATGTTTGCGTCGCTTTATGCCGGATGTTGTGCATTCAAATCTTGATTGACTTGGATCAGTTTAGCCGTAGATGTCAAGGGAGGTGCATGGCCACGATTTTGCTTTGCCCTCCAAAACCCTGTTTTAAGGACTCATCAACGTAAAAAAAACGGCCTATCAAAAGACGCCCCTTCCAAAAAAACCCCGGCCAACAAGATTGACAAGAGGCCAACTGGCTATGTCCTTATAAAAGTTTGTCTATCCATTCATAATTTCCTTTTGTCTTTTTTTCCAAAGAGCGTACTATTCTAATAATTCACAATGAAACATCTTTTTTTTAAATCTTTTCTAAAATTACTGTTTACTTCAATTAGTCGGGCCGGGTCTCCCATGATAAATGTTCTTAAAAATTTAATGAAAATTGATCTGGTGAAAAGAAATAAATACAAATGCAATAAAGCAGGTTTTGAAACTCGCCTGTGCCCACTTTTTTATTCCTTGAGCATGCGCGTGGAGCAATAATACGTGATGTGTCTATGCGCAGGAACTCCAACTCCAACTTGAAACGAATATTCGTGGAAAGAAACGTAACTGTAAAAAGGTCTATTGACAAATTTCGAGATAATGGGCGAGTTGGAACCTTTGAATAGATCTGAGTGTATATCGCCGATAAAAGTGATGCACACTGATATCAGCGCAGTCAATAAGGTAAATCGTTCATATCAACCACACATGAAAAATGACTCAATTGTTAATATTGATATTATCCTTTTTCATCATAGAAAATATTTTTGGTAAACAGAGATCGATGTTTTTTTAAAACACCCGAAAGCGAAAGCTGAGTCCTTAAAATCATCATTCCTTATTTCGAATAGGGTCAGGCACAAACAATTTGATCAAAGTTAGAGAATGTATGAATTTGGGAGAATGAAGCCTTCACTGCAGTATTTGACATATTATGCATGGACCGATAATGATAAGAGATATCGCCGAGTTTCCACATCACGTCAATCAACTCCTGGCACAACGTCAATACAATATCCACCATGCATTATTCATAATTATGACGATTAAAAAATAGATTTTCGACGCGTTTAAATTATAACCTTTCGCTTCCCGTACGTGCGGAGGTAAAATCCTGAATAAAAGCATACGATGATATTAATCATTGAGAAATCTCTGCTGGCTGCTGCTGGGGAATCTGAATAGTCCATAAAACTAAGCGTAGTCTTCCTCTGGGTCCTAATCATTGGTCAACAGATGTTACATTTCAAGATGTACAGATTTCAATTTCCAGAACACTGATTGTTTTGTTACAAAACAATTAAACACTGTATTGGAAGCGAAATTACTTCATCACGTACATTCTAGTTCGAGTGAATGACTCACACGCCGTTCAACAAATGATTATCATAGTAACAACGCTTATCTAAGTACTTCATGGTGACTTCAAATAATCAACGACTATTCATTATCGGAAAGGACCAAGTTTATCTGAGGTACCTCGATAAATATCAGTCACGTATACAAAGAACTAAATCAATATTCCATACATACAGCAAAATAGAATATTTCCCAGTTGCCGGCATTAGCTGCAAACTGCTTGCTGAGCTCTTTACTCGGAATGTGCTTTATATATTTCAATATTTTAAGTGAGAAAGAACACCCAGGCCTCGCTGTTTTTGCAGACACCTTATCGCTCGTTATCTGTCGCTTCTTTAGTCATTCTTTGACCCCCACAAAAGCTAGAATGAATGGGGACACTTCCTGGATGCTCAGGCTTCATGTTGAAGTTGTACATCAGATATGCAAAAATATAAGTTTCAATATACTTTAACTAAGAAATTCTTGTTCATAAAATCCAGAAATCTTTAACGATTTGAGAAAAGAGAAAGTTCTGTATTTGAAAATATCAAAAAATATTAGAGGTAAAAGCAAATCCGGCAACTCCGCAGCAGTTACGCAAGTAAATTTTACAAAAATGTAAAATCTCGCTCGACTTCTTTTTTACATCCGATAACCAGTCTAAGTAAACAGATTTCATCTTTCTAGATTCAGTTCTCTGTTATATTTCTGATTTATTTATGTTTTTCAAGTTATTTTCCCGTTATTGGCCAAAATTTTGAAGCAATTATGGATTTATCAGCATTGATAAGGAAGGCAATACCACCAGCAAAGTATTATGAATGCACGTTAGTCATCAAAATAAAGCTTTGGTAGGGAGGATATATTTTCCTGACTAATAAGATCAGCCTAGAGGTTGTTTCAGGGCTTGATACAACTGATGGCTGGTCAGATCAAAAACACTCAGTAATCTTCGTGTTCGCAGAACTTAATTGTATGTCTAGAAACCTGTGCTTTTCAGCACCTGAAATTCAGTTTTAATCTGTGGTATTCATCTCACGTTTCAGACGTTATTACACCTTTATTAAGAAGAAAAGAGGAATAGAAAGCAGAGGAACTAAGCAGGACAATGGGTTGTGCTTCATCACTGGATTCAAGAGCGCAAAAAGATGTCGTTACCATCCCATTATCGACAGCACAAAAATACCTTGTACGAGAAACATGGGAAACAATCGATGCTCAAAAAAATTCGGTGGGAAAAAAGACATTTCTAAGGTAAGCTATACTTACTTATGTAACTAATATTTGGGAGCATGGAGCAAGAACTGTATATTCATAGTTGGATTTTTTTACATTTAAGGTAAATTTAAACAGTTTTTCGTCTTTTTGCTGCTCATTTTCCCCCCAACTATTTTGACTACAAATTTTGGGTATGATTATTGCATATATATAAATAATAAATGATGATTATGGTTTTTTAATACCGAGGAGTTTTTTAATACAAAAGAAACCAGTCTTGAACAGAACTTACAGATGTTCCCCAAAGTAAAACTCTTTTGAAGGTTTTCAACGTGTTTGTTTTGAGCAAATTTGAAAGAAATATAACATGAAATAATAAGTTTACAGCATGTGAAAATCCGTATAGAATAGACATTCCGGGCTTTGTGAACAAAAAATTTAATTATAAGTAATCTTTTTCGGAGTTTTAAGAGAAAGCCAAATTAACTTTAATAAAAACAATTCATTCTGTGAAATTTTAATTTTGCTACGGCACGTGCAATAATGAAATCTGAATTTTGCTTCTAGCAAACCGGGATTATCACCACAGAACAAATAATTTTTTATATTTCATCGTTCAAGTCTTAATTGTCTTTTTTACTTCTTTGATCAGGATTTTTTCAACGCTTTCCGCTTGAAATAATCAAGCATAGAACATATCATCAACACAATAATGACTGTTGAGTGAACTCTTGAAAATAAAATCAGAGCACGTAGACACGATTCGACGTTATAATCAAAATCCATTAATGGTAACTAGAATGTGGCTTATAGCACTTTATATTTTAGAAAAAATAAACGTAAAATTTAAAATACACAATGAGGGCATTAATTAAGTACAATTATTTAGGCCAGTAATGGAAAATACATCTTGAAAATAGGAGTACCATTGACAAGGGACCTAATTGATTTTTAAATGCTTCGATTTTGGTGCTGCTATTTGCCAGTGGATTTGCTTTATTGACCGATTAACGTACTCTTCCGAATAATACACGTACTTTCCTCTCTATAACCTATGATTAATGTTATTTATAGCATACTAATTTTTTTTCAATTCGGTATTCCTACCGAGAATGAAAAAAAAAAACCAATTAAAAGTTAAGTTCAGTGCTTCACTCGGATGACACATCCATATATGCCGCACAAGTTTAGCCTGCGTGCAGTCGGTTTATTGAGAGAAACAAACCGGCTGCACGCAGGCTACACAAGGTAAGACGGCGCTGATTTGTTAAAACAAAGCGGCCTCGTCCCCAGACTACTCTCTTTGCTGTTACGTAAATGTCTCAGACGAGTTGTGGCTAAATGGGTTTTTATCACACGGCGGCCATGTTTATTCACATGAGAATAAAAGCCTTTGTTTGGAACTTTCTGAAACGCCTCAAAGCGAGGGCAAGGAGACCCAAGGGAAATAAAACGCATTGTTTGAGCCAATATGGCCGTCGTGGGAAATAAGCAGATCAGGCTTCGTCCACAGGCTACTCTCTTTGCTGTTACGGAAATGTCGAGACGAGTTGTGTCCAAATTCTCGATTTCGAAGAATCGAGCGGTCAATGGTCAATGGTGTTTAATATGCATTATCGATATACCATAATGACAGACAAAAGCTAACAAGCTAGTGTTTCGATGGGTATTTATCAATTGATTTATCTACGACAGGTTTTTTGAAATTAACCCAGACTTCCAGAAGTTATTTCCTGAATTTACAAACCTCAAGCGAGAAGAGCTTGAAAAAGCCAATGCTTTACATGGACACGCTAAACGAGTTATGAAGGCCGTGGAAAATGCTGTTACAGCCATGGATGATGCGGAGAGTTTTGCTGCCTACCTGGAGGGACTGGGGCAGAGACATGTGGCACGCGCCCTTAAACCATCATATCTTGACGTAAGTAAAAGTCATGGAATATAAACCCTTTTCATAATGGCTGCCGAGTGCACAGAAACGAGGTCATCCAGTCATTAGCTCACAAGGAAACAC
>OCZR010104565.1:12139-41992 GCA_900234385.1 Anemonia viridis | reverse complement strand
CACACACAACCTCTCAAAGGGTGCTCTTGGCACTGAAATGCCATTGATTTATGGGGGTTTCGTGTGTATGTGGCAGGAAAATGGTGCATTCAGCCTTTTAGTTCTCACAGATACTGTTATTAATCAAGTCGACTCCGCGACACAGCAATCTGTCGGAAAAACAAAGTATCTCAAATATATGACACTGTAATAAAAATGATCATGTCAGAGTTCCCATTAACGCAAAAATGTGCGTCCCTGACGCACAAAAATTAAAAAGGACGGGGGCTTTGAGAACTTTGTGCGTCCCGCCTGGGGAGTCCCAAGGACCCTTGTCTCAAAATCTATTGGGAACTCTGCAAGTATTGCTCGATCCCTTGTCATCATCACCATCTATATTACCAATCTACTGCTGCAGCAGGTTGGATGCCCAGGATACTTCCCAGTATGTGGGATTTCCAATTTACCCACGTATTTCTATCATGCAAAGCTTTATATATTTCACTTACATAATATTTAATTCTGTTTCAGCGAATTCAAACCAGGCCCAGTCTTTACGTCTGGTAGCACGACTCATGTTGATGAGAAAAGCCAGGTGTTGCGAGGACACAAGTCCTCGCGATCCACTTTCGTCTTCGGTGCCACAGTTGTTGTTATTGTCTTTGGAGGTCATTTTTTCCACTAGGTGTAAGCCTTGCTGTTCGAACCTAAAAAAAACCCAAGCTAAATTAAACAAAACAGGCGTTCTTTGAAAAAGAAACAGTATATATATAAAGATAAAATTTGAACATTTGGAAGACTGTGGTGAACTATACCGTATGCATAAACACAGGTGGCTAAGAGTGAAGGAAGGAGGACTGGGGGATAAGAGGATTGTGTTATATTTCATTAAGAAAGCTTGTGTATTTTTGTCTACATTGCGTTCCTGCCTTACCTCAAACATCTTATCAGATCTCTACAGGCTAATGCTCTTATGAAAGCATTGTAAAATAAATTGACCGCTCCTTGGTAGTCTCCTGCATGACAACACATCCAGTGCGCATCAACTAGACTGTCCACTAAGAAAAAATATATAAACCACAAAATGAGTGTACTAATTTTTTCTGTCAAAAAACTGAATATTTATTGAATAAACCCCTACTGACGACTGGGATATCGACTGATAATGCCCAAGAATAACAAATGGTCTGAAAAAGAAATTTGATCAAAAGCGAAGCTTCGAAATGCAGTATGTGATTTTTTTGGAATTTTTCCAAACCATGCACGTCCTGCAAGCAGGCTTTTCCAGCGCTAGCATATTTTTCTTTCTTCTGACATTATTGACATATAAATATAGTATATTTGAAGCTTGATATCCAACGTGCACCGTGCGCATGTGCAACAAGCAACCGAAAAAACAAGCAACCGACAAAACCTTCATCAGCATTTTTTGAAATAGTTGTAAAAAAATAAGCTTTGTTACAGTAATGGCGTCGACAACATTAACAACAGACCCCCCTCCCTGAATTCGCTTGAATGATTACGGAACAATGGTTTCAATTTGAGGCTGGCCATGAGGAACAAAAGAATCAGGTCCCGCCTCAGTTTGAAAGCATTAATACAATGAATGAATTAAACTCTATATGTTATCCGCCATCTTGGTTTTGTTTTGCGCCCTGATCACCCCATTATGTATTTTACTTTAAGACGTCTGAGGTATTGACGAAGTACTTCCTTACAATTATCATCTTAATCAATAAGGAAAATCACGTACCCGCACACGATGTTGCTTGGAGTGCACTGTAAACAAGTGACAACCGATAAAAGGCTTGAGAAGCATCGCGCCATTTTTGTTCACGACTGCCTGCCATTGCACCCACTGAATACAGGACAACAGACCAAGGGTTTCCTTTGTGCAAACTACAAAATCTAGAGAAAATAATTATACGTAAAAACTTAAACAATATAATGAAATACAAAAATTATTTTACCCTGTTTTCAAACCTAAATACGTTCAAGGACATATTTTAAAACGTGAATGATAGACCTAAGTACCCTTCTGTCAGACAGACCCATATGATAGACCTACGTATTGTTCTGTCAGACAAACCCTTATGATAGACCTACGCACCCTTCTGTCTGACAGACCCTTATGATAGACCTACGTACCCTTCTGTCAGACAGACCCTCATGATAGACCTACGTACCCTTCTGTCAGACAGACACTTATGATAGACCTACGCACCTACCCCAACTATAGTA
This sequence comes from Anemonia viridis, assembly GCA_900234385.1. Lineage (NCBI taxonomy): Eukaryota > Metazoa > Cnidaria > Anthozoa > Actiniaria > Actiniidae > Anemonia > Anemonia viridis. The sequence goes on along the minus strand of OCZR010104565.1, from coordinate 39,772 downwards.
CCTTGCTATGTGACCTACCCAGCTGTTTCGCTTAACAGGCTTGTTAGTGATGAATAGGACTCTTCAGCATCTCCACTGTAAATCAAGAAACAAATATGGAAATACTCATGGTTATTAAACAAAAAGTTGTTATAGCAACGATCAACCTCGTTCTTCTCACGTGCAGGACGTTTGATTGGCCTACGATCACTGGAGTGTAGTAATTCATTAAAAATAAACCAAATAAAACACAATAACATTCAGTAGTACGTTTCATTTGGTATACTAGTCAGATAAATAGGATTAGTATACCTCGAATAGACATTTTCTTTTCGCCAGACATCGTAAATTTCAGTACATTGTTGAAGCAGTTGATCTCGTGAAGTAATAACCTGAAAATAAAAAGGCAAGCCATTTTTCACAAATGTGAATAAAAAATACACCACGAAAGATAAATTGGTCCACAAAAGCAGGTGAAGATTTATGGTGAAAAACATAATTTTTTTAGTTTTTTTTAGTTGTCCACAGCCTCAGTCATGGTTTAGATCATAGAACACAGCTAATTCTGATTTTTTTGACAAAAAAGTAGGTTGTTTTTGAGCGAGCGCGCACACATCCACGCCATCAAAAAATCAAACGACTTTGTATGCCAAAAATAGCCCAGTTGTGATTTCACATGGCGCGCGCGTTAATAAGAGGTTTCCCTATCTTATTTATACTCTCTTGGTGGAATTCAACAACCCAAACTCGTTACTCAATAGAGCTGGTCGCTTACAAGAGTGGTCAAAAGGGGAGCTTTGACTGTATGCATATAAGGATGGCATATAAATAGCCTACTTTCGAGAGTGATCACGCACAAAGCAATTCAAGACGAGGCACTGGGGGAAGCAATGGATAATCCTAACATATCATTTTGTTTTCCCGGAGCCTCGCCTTGAATAGGCAATGTGCATCAAAGCTCACAAAGCACTCTGGGAAACCGAGTTCTAATAAAATGGAACGGGGAAGTCAAAGGAAATATCAGAAAAAAATTCCTTTTTATTTTCGTCTCGGTTGAAATACTTACATTTCCATAGAAAATGTGAGAGGAAACATTGTCAGGGGAATTTTTAGAAGAGCCAAAAAAGCGTAAGAACTCAGTTTCCCATCACGCATTGTGCTAGTGATTCGAGCTCATGTACATTGGCTAATGTTCGTGATCACTCAACCAGAATATCGAAAGTGGGCTATTCCTCACCTCTTCATATTTCCTGAGTTCTTCAACCGGTAAAACGCTTCCAATCACATCTGCATACATGTCAAGTGCCTCAGCCGCGTCTTTTGTTTGGAGTAGTCTTGCCGCGATCAAGCGAGTCAGCAGCAGTACCTTTTTCAGCTGATTCTCCTGAGTAAAAAACAAATCAGTGAACCACTAATCACAAGCAATGTCCAGGAAATCCAGGGATGTTTTAACAGGGGATTTTATGTTGAAAATGAAAGTGAAAGTAACACCTTGTTCTTTTTAACCTTGTTTATAGAAGGTACCACGTAGCCAACAGTAATTCAACCGGTTGGCCGCGCCGTCATTCTCTCACTGTCAACCACCTAATCCAAATTTTCATCTAACCCCCAGAAATCTTCCCCTAGACCCGCCCTTGAGATCAGTTGAGACGTTTATAGTTTTACCTCTGACTCTATCTTCAGCCGAAGTTCGATATTAGACTCAGGCTGGGCTAGTGGACCAGGCGAGTCAGGAGATTCAGGAATATCTGCTTGCGATAAGCTTAAGCTATCAGGTGGTTCAGCGTCTAATACTTCACAAGGTTCTTCAATAGAAAGCATCTGCTCTTCAGCACGAAACTTCAGAATGTTTTCCTTCAGTCTGTCTGACATGGCGGAATTTTTCTTCTTCCTTGACATGACCTTGGAAGATTTTCGCTTGGATTTTCTTTCGCTTCCATGCTTCGTAGGTCCGTCTTCAACTGATAGTAAGTTTGGTGTCAAAGCATCTCTACAACAATACGAAAATCACGATTAGTAAAGGTGCGGACACACGATGCGATTTCTCATGCAACGGTGAATGTGGCACCCGAGCGATGTAGCGTTCCACGGTTAGGTTAGTCGTGCGCGACGTTACAAAAGTAGAACCCATCTATAATAATAATAATAATTTTGTTCTTAAGCGCATCACATGAAAATCTCGATGCTCTTACAAATATGGATATATAAATACATTATTAAAGGCCAGACACTGAGGGTGGTCACTGCCAGGATTTTATTACGTCCTCAGTGGTTCTTTTACGTGCCTCCAGATATATGGTTATATAGTGTGGGGCCTACGGTTTAACGTCCTTATCCGAGAAGATGCGAAGGTCTAACCATTTGCAGATGTTATTACAAAGGCAGCACCTTCTCATCAGTTATTTAAAGACCCTGAGTGTTGGTCCGGCTGGGAATCGAACCCCGGTCTCCCGCACAACAGTCTGGCGCCCTAACCAACTGAGCTAACCGATTGACGGTATTTTTTGTGACGTCACCGGTGACGTCGCATGCACGTGTCGCATGTGTCGTGGTCACGCGGTGCGATCTCTATTTTTGCGACGTCGGCGCATGGAAACATGGCATTGATTTCATGCACAAGTTGGTGTTCTTGGTCTTTAGATTAAGCAAGGACGTCCCAAAAACGAGCAAAAAACTACGCCTTATGTAATCCCAAACACGAAGGATTCTTACAGTGAAACGCGCAAAAGTATGACCACATTTAAGGTATAGATACTGGCAAACCTTAGCCTACGTGTAGCCGAACGGAAACCCCTAATAACCGGTTTAAAGATGATAACTAGCGGCAAACTAGTGTGCATGGGGTGTGTCGGTGTTTCTAAAGAAACAATAGTTATGAATATGTAATTTATACACCGTAAAGAGAGGAAATACTTTCTGACGTTTCGGACGTTAGTCCTCCGTCGGAGTAAATGAGGAATACAACCGGTTTACACTGGTTTTTGTTTACCTGCACGCAGGCTGGCAATCCTATGAAAAAGCTTTTAGCTGCCAACAAAGTTGCACACGCCTTATTTAGTAACCCAACCAGAGCTTGGATAAACTATTTTTACTTACAGCATCTCCTTTGCGTCTGACTCTTCTCTGCGAAACGTTCTTGACCGATATAAAGCTAAAAATATGTGAATGAAATATGTATGTCAGTCAGTCATTTCTTGGATATGTTTCCCATCACTTATATTGCATATATTTATAATCGACCGAATCGGCTTGGGCGTAATGTTTTCCCAATTCAGTTCCCATGAGACTAAGATTCATTGTTTCAGGTTTATCCATAAAACAAAGCAAATGATCCCCTGGGAGCTGAATAGGGAAAACATTAGGCCCAAGCCGATTCGGTCTATTAGTACAACAGTTTGAAAAGTCGGCCAGCATTTCCCTGTTCCACCTCCACCTCTTGAACATCCCTCTAGAATCCTGGTGTTATAATGCTGTATGTCGTAAGATCCAAAATAGGCCTTTTCTGTTGCAGACGCACTTTGTCTGTGTATATCTAATGACTTCACTTTCGTGAAAATGTCAAACATCCTGGGATTCCCAGGTCTATAGATTATTAAAACGTAATAAAAGATCGAGTTTATATATTTCATAGCGATTCCCAGTCACAGGAGCAAAATCGTACAATTTGCCATCAACTTAAATTTGGTTTTGATGATAGTCAATCAAGCTTGTGGCGCCTTGATGCTTTTTGTTTTCCAGTAAAATGTCATAGAAACACGTCAACCGCGCCTTTTTGTCGAGACAGAGAATTGTGAGATTTCGCGCGCGTAATTCGAAAGTTCTGTGATGGTTAAACGCGTACCTGTCAAAATAATAGATAGGGTTAACCAGACTTACATATTATCTAAGGTATTGTATTGTATCCTTACATTTAAGAAGTCCAGGAGCTTTCTTTTTTAGGTTACATTCCTTGATATTTTTAATCCAGGTATCTTTAACTTGGGTGGATGGAGCCTTGAACACGTATATCTCTGCGTTGCTCCGTTTCCGTAGCCACACCGCCCATTTACAAGGATCACTGTCCACTGATTCTGTTTGTCCTAGACCACGGGTCTGACAAAAATTATTTATTATTAAATAAATATTAATATATAATATAGTTTTTCCTGTCTGCTATGCAGTAGGAAAACGATTGGGGGAGTTACCTCGGGAGTCATTAGCGCGTTTACAAAGAGCTCAACATTATGTATCAAGATTCGTATTCTTTTAGTAAGCGTATTTTCTATTCTATACATCTTCTATTGACCTGGGCCTGCAATCTTGATTTTCAAGTACCCCATCCCCGTACGATTTTAAAACATTTCGTACACCAACGTATTTCGAAAAGCCCGTTTACTCAATCAAGTTTGTCGCGCGACCTGATGGGAGATTTTTTGGCGATTTTAATTTAACGGCTATTGATCGCAGCTACGTACGTCGCCGCCAATTCAAACAAGATAAAAATTGAGTGCAACTCGCTGCGATTAGCGTCGCCATTGAAACTGCCTGTCAAGTCGTGCGATTGTGTAACTTGCTAGCATAAACGGGCCTAGATTATTTGATTACAACCTTTTTCAATTGAAAACCAGTAATATGCATCCTACCTTAATACTGTTTTGAAAACGCAATTCTGTGACACCTCCTTCTTTTTCCATAACCTCTGTAATAATGATAAGTTTTTCGAAAAGGAAAACATTGCGCTCCTTCATTTTTTGTCGATATTTTCCTTCAGCAACTTCAAGTGTTTCCTGATAACATCAAAGGACAAGTAGAACAACAATGAACAAAGAGAATGGAAATGTATAACATGAAAGACATTCAGACTTACCCTGAGTATGAGATCCCCCGTATCGTCCGGCTTAGCCTATTGAGAACCAAGCAATCTCTTTATTTAAGTGTTTAAGTTGTTTTAGTGCTTTCGCGCTAATTGGGGATACAAACAATATATTCCTAATATTCTACGCACACAAAGCTCAACTCAAATGTTGATCTATGCGAAGGGAGGAAACCTGAGTGCCCGCCGGAGAAACCCGTCGTAGCAGGAGAAAACAATGCGGGGAAATAAGATAGACATTGAACTTATTTATTGTGAAGTATAGGTAATGGAGCTCGATAGTGCTTGTACTCAGGAGGGATGGCGAGGATGACTGTATGGCAACTTTGGAATGGACGCGAGAAAGTTGTAGGGCAAGACGAAAACGATTAGGAGGAATAGAGAAGTACAGGAAGAACACAACAAGGCGGGGTGCACAAGTTGGAATGGAAATACTGAAAATAGTGGTTTGAAAAATAGTCTGACGGCCTTGTGCGCCTCCTAGCGCGATGAGCGATGTTGCCTCCTCGTTCCTCTTCGTTTAGCCGGAACTTAGCAGTAAACAAAATTAATACCGCGCGCACAACTTACTTACATCATATCCTTGTATTGAAGCAACAGATATCATATCATTTGTTCGTTTCAAGATTCTTAATGCCACGTCAAGGGCCCGCTGGAATGAAGTAGCACATTGAGAGTTAATAAAAGTGGTTGACTTTGAAACAAAAAAGTAATATATACATGTTTCTTACCTGGACTTCACTACCATCTTCACCTGCTCGTTCGGTAAACTTCAAAATATCCTAGAAATAAAGGAAAAATTGAAACGATAAAAACCGGAAAAGTACGGACATGGTTTATATACCGACCCACGTATATGGAGACACCCAGTTCATGCATATCATGGACCCAACCCCTTGATGTACCCAATTGGGTCTTGTACCAACCACTTTATGGAACCACCCACTTCAACCATATGCGCACCCATATGGTTAAAGCCACCCAGCTCAACTGTACTTGGCCTAGGTGACTACATCTTAAAATACCAATCAAAATCAATTCCCTTCTCATCCTCCTAGTTCAAGGCAATGAGAAGGTGTTTTAAAAGTACTTACTCTAAGTAGTAACTGGTACTTTGTAATCCTTTGTACTGGTTTGATTAAGTAATCAGAAAGCTGCAAGCGATGTCCTAGTCTTTTTCGACATTCCTTGACAAATAGAAAACAAAGAGTTCAAAACAATGTATAGTGTTACCTCATCATGTGTTTGAGTTTCAGTACAGAGAATTGATAGGATTAATTGATTATGGATGGTTGGATGGAAAGACAGATGGATGGATGCAGGGCGGGAGGGAGAGATGGAGGGAGGATGGGCGGCCGGGCTGAGTGCATGGATAGTCATGGATGGATGGGTAACAGGAGGAAAGAAAAAGCAAAATACCTAGCCATCCATGTTATCATCAACATCATCACATTTGCGTTGATAAAATTATGCGAGGCTTAACATCACGCAGGAATAAATAACTTTTCGCAGCTAAAACCTATGAACTATGGCAACAAAATTGATAAAATAAGCTATAGAAAATAGTCGAGACTTACTTTAAAAAAGGATTCCTTATGAGGAAGAACAAGCTCGTCAGATTTGGCTTTTGATCTGCAATATATCATATATAACTCCTCGAGTTTTGTTTCCTGCAAGAAAAAGCTACAAATTAATCATACGGCACAACTGAAAAGCTCAGTCCTTATATCCCCTCACAAGACCAGAATAAATAACTAAAAATAACAGTAAACGGAATGGTTACAATACGGCGCGACAAGGACACGGCATATAATGTAGCCCCTAACAATATCGTACATAGCTTAGTACAGACTTCATACCAATGCGAAAAGTCATTGTACACGGCACGGTTACACGGCAAAGCCCGGATACGACACTGCGCTGAACGTCGAAAGTTTTCATACACGGCACGGCACTGACACGGTCACGGCAAAGCGCTGTCCGTCCCGTAAATGTTTCATAGTCATACGAAACCTGTTCTGGTACTCGAAAACACTCATATCACTAAAATGCTAATTCACCAGAAGCGCTGGAGTGCGCAATCTAGGTCGGTATGACGGACATCAACCAGGAATCGCTTAATGGGTTCTGAAATCCGGCGTTTCTAGATACGTGTGTTTGGTTTGCAGACCCAAATTCAAAATAGAAAAAAAGGTACAAAAAAATGGAAATATGGAAATCTTAAACAAACCTGATAAAAAAAAAACTATTTTTAGAAAAGCATACTTACTGCGGCAGAGAAGGCTTCGCCCAATTTTGATGGATCGTCTTCACATTCCTTAAGATCTTTGACAAAATCACTAAATACATAAAAGGAGGCCATCAGCATGCAACAGTTTCACCACCTTCACAGTTCTCTGCGCGATCTTGAAATGTAGCCGTGCCTTTGCATCGAAGCGAGACATGATTGAGATTGCAATGATGATTGAGACGTGTGAATAATTGTCCAAGGTGTTAAAAAAGGTATCTATCATTTGAAGGTCACTTCGGTTGGTCGCCTCGGTGCAAACACACGATTACATTTCGCAATGGATGTGGCACAGGGGACTGTGAAGGGAACTTTTGAAAGAATTCATATTAATCGTCTTTCACATATATGCCTTGGTATGCAGTACAACTGTTGCGTGCATCGTTTTTCATTGCAATCGCAGACTGACTCGATGTGCAAAAGTTGCAACGTGGGTCCACATCTAATCTCACTTACGTTGAATGCCACTCATGAATATTTTGGATGTTTGAAAATATAACTTTTTCTTTTCCCTTGAGTTCGTTTGGAACGTTAAACTCTTTAGACAGAGCAGCCATGTAACCCTGTGAAAACACCATAAAAATGAGTATTAAATATTTTATAACAACAAATTGTCCTTACACTTACAATTACAATTACCACAAAGTGTCATTAGTGGAGAGGACCGCGATGTTACGAATGCAAGCTATTAGTCTTGACCACAACTGACCACAGAAGAAAAAGTACTAAAATGTGGCTGCGACACTATGTCAGCCATTTTAACAGACATACCTTAATGACATGCCCAAGGTCCCGGATGTAGTTCTCCTCTGTGTCAATCAACTCGCTCACCACATACCTAAGAATAGATGTTTTGAGTTAGTAGATTTATAAAACGTCTGTTTGTCTGGCGCGACAAGAAAAGCAACTACCGGAAAAACATCAGATTCGTCAGTTTAATTAATGTGGTTCAATGAGCTTTTAAAGTTAATTACACGCGATAGAGTCACGTCAAGGACAATAATCCCAGAATATATTTTCTTAAAAAATGATAGCGTATATGTTACCTTGGCAACGCTACTTTAATTTTTCCATTAAGTATGCCCTTTGGTTAACTCGTAGATCTCAAGTTTTAAGCCAAGCTAGCACTTTTCAGAGTTTGGGTTTCTGTGCCAGTTTAGCAGTATCGACCTTTCGGGTCTTATAACATTGACACTGCTAAAGGACGATTGCTGCTCGTACATCCCGTACCTTTGAGACGCGGAAATACGAGCAATAAAATTGGGCAACTTCTCGCAACATTGTTGCGTTGAAGGCTGCAACAGTCTTCGTTGGTGAGAGACGGAACTTTTACTTCTACAGGAAATTTTGCTGTTACACGGGGTGGTAATGGCCTTACGAACTACAATCGCTCTGCAACTTGCAACACAACAATGTTGCGCGACAAGTTGCACAAATGTTTTGCTCGTATTACAAATGCAAAATCAACATCTTTAACAGTTTTTGTATGACTATGAAAAACGTACTGCACGCCGCGCCTTGCCGTGACCGTGTCAGTACCGTGCCGTGTATGAAAACATTCGACATTCAGTGCCGTGTCCATGCCGCGACGTAACCGTGCCCTGACGTACGAAAAGTGCTCTATTCATCTTTCCTACTTACCCTCGCCTTATAAAGGCATTTTGCTGCGGATTGGCTGGTACCTCTTCGGCTGACATCATAACTTCATTACATTCCATCATGACTATTTCAGTATTTAATGTCTGTACAATATCCTCGTTACTGGTGCTACTATGAGTACTAGCCGAGTCATCCAGTGACTCAACCATTGCTACTTCAAAGTCTAGTGGCGCCACAGTTTCAAAACAATTTACAACACAAACATTGTCCGAACTCTCACAAGCCATTGTCATTTCTTCACTAGATGAAATATCCCTAACTTCACTGACGGAAAACACTGGTAAATGCTCTTGGACTTCCATCTCCATGACAGGCTCACACGAAGTCATTTCTTCCGTTGGTACTGAAACCTCTTGCTCAACACAATCCATAACAATTCCCATCGTGTTCTCGTTTTCTTCTACATTATGAACTTCTTCTACAGCTACAAATTCACACATGTCTTGTTGCGCCACCTCTTCCACGGTCACCACCTCGGCAGCGTCTTCGACATCGTTAGAATAACCTTCACTGACCGACTTGCAATATCTTCGAGTGACTTCGGGGGACAGGAGTTCAGTGCTCTTTTGTTTTTTAGGTATTTCACAGCTCTTTGTTCTTGCTACCTTGTTTCTTTCCTTCAAAATGCAAGTAGAAAAAAAAGAGAGAACATCAATAAAGGACAAAATGGCGAACAAAGAATTTTAATCTTGCCACACTTCTTCCCACACATGTAAGAACTTGAAGCAAGAAGTCATGGCTTCAAGGTTACTCAAGAATCCGTCAGTCTGTTTATTTAAAAATAACATTAGCAATACCTTTGTTTCAGATTGGGACTCAGATCTCTTTAACTTTGAAAGTTTCTTTTTTTCGTTCTGTACTCTGTTTAACTGTTCCGTGGCTAGCACAATGAGCGGTCTGAAACACCTCAGCGCGCTATCGGCTTGATTACACAAGACAAGAGCTGAAAAACAACAGAAATACAAAATAAACAGAATAAAATTTCCATCTTCCCATCTTTCCAATTATATAGAAAAGTATGAGTAAACCAAAAAGGTTTAGGGTGGAGTTCAACCATTTTCCCGCGTTTTTTAGGTTTTTCCAGCACACGCGTTAACCGGAAGTTGATTTTAACCGCTCTTTTCAGATTATAGGCGGGTCCATATAAATCCTTTCAACAGATAATCTCTTAAATTAGCACACAACTTTCCATCCGAAAAGATTGAAGGAAAAGGTTTAAGACCGAAATATGTTAACGATAAAGCAGACACCGCATTCATGACTGTAAAAGTTAACGACACGCATATTCCGTCCCGTGCCGTGTCCGTGAAAGAGCTGACTGAATAAGTAGTTAAAGCGGCAATAACTTCACACACCGGCAAGCCCCAATTGGTTTAATGGATATAGTCGATTCTGTATCATTTGGCGAGTTATTAGCGTTTCACAATCATATCTAAGAAATCGGCAAACTTCGGCTACTCCTCATGCGCGCCGTTTCGTAAATCTAGAAGTTTCTATGTCAATCATGTACGCTCGGAATTGAACTCGAAACCATATGATTACCACACTTTTTACATACATATACGTATATAAAATGTTTATGGAATAACATTCCAGAGTTTCTGAGCCTTGAGAGTGCTCTTCACAACCACAGTGGAATGAACTATCAAGTCCAAGGTGAAAAGGGCTTTGGTAAATTGGGGTGAACCGTGTCCTGGTGAAATTATTGTAGTTACTAAAATATCTATAAAATCTGTCAACACTAATTCGTCAAAAGCAGTCATACATGCCCAGAATGCGTAGTTACAAGACAGAAAGAGAAATGTCAAGTGTAAATCTTAAAGTCAGCTGTCAAAGTAGTACATTTTTCTAGAGATTCGATACAAATTATCTAAAAGACATTTGCAGTCAGTAGCATCGAAATTTGGTTCCTAAATCTTTGACTTTTAAATCCCATGTTAAAAATATTCAAAATTGAAAGGCATTTCTCCAAAAACTTCTATACGTTTAAGGAGTGAACAGTATAGCCGCGCGCACAGCTATAAAAACTTGGGAAGCCATTTCGATGTTACAAGAGGAAGGCCGCGTACCCGGCGGACACTACCTACTCGAAACAACTATTAAGTACGACTGACACTGCCAAGAATAATGACCCCTTCTGTTTTAAATTTAGACATAACAAAAGCTTGTCATTGAGTTTATCGTAGTACGTCGGTCAGTTTATGAGCGTATAAAGCTTTTATCGCGTCACAAATAGTTAAACCCTTGACCCAGCAATATGTGAGCCTTGGAGAATTGCAGGAAATTAAAAATGCCATTAACGACTCCAGCGATTGAAAGAGAGGGAAATTTAATCCAATTACATCAATTTTAGATTCTAGAAAGAAAAGAGCACCAAGAAAACAATCGGGAGAGATCTGTATTTTCTTGTCGCACACATCTTTGGAATTAACAAACACGAGTTTGCAATGGCAAAAATGTTACCCCATGTTAATATACCTCGAAAGCTCGGGGCTCAGAATATCACCAGATGTACAATTATTAATTCACTCCTTTGATTGTCTAAAATATCTTAAAAAATATTACTATTAGCTAAAACGAGCACGGACGTATAGTTATAGTTTACTGAGGAAGTTGACAAATTGAGATAGTGAAAACAGAATTATACAAATATAAAGAACAATTGGTCAATAGTCCATCAATCAGTCGCTTCATAAATCAATTAATGATTAATTTATCATCGCGAGTAAATATAATAGTTACCTTTGCCAGCCTTTAAATACAGCGACATGGCCTTTCTTGGATGAATATTTCTACACTTGTCTGCTTCTTCGATGCTTGCCAAGGCCTCTGTAATACCAAAGTCAAAGTATTCACAGAATGATTAGAGTGGTTTTCATAAACCAGTGAAACAAAGTGTAACTAATAAAGTGTAATAGTCAAATGACAACAAAAGAACACAATGGTATTAGAGTGTACTAAAGTGTATTTCACGGGTTTATGAAAACCACTCTATCAAATGTACCCCAGTATATCAAAGTAATGTACTATATATGCAGCTGTGAAGTGAACACAGCTATAACAGCAACTGGGCCAAATAGTGAAAAATACCATTTGCATATATTAACTTCAAAATATTAAAGAATTCTTTTAAAATATACTAATTATTATAATTTTCATTTCCAAATTCGATGATGGACTAACTACCAAAACGTCACTGCTCCACTCACTTTACCAGATGGTGTCTAATTTACTCATTATCTAATCAAAATCTATCAATTGTCAGTAATATTTTTTTAAACTAGTGTGTACTGACAGACCACATAATGAAACTCTAAATGATTAAATAATAATTTCTATTTTCAATCATATAATCTACCATAGTTTGAAAGTTTTCTGCGATAGGCTGACAATGCTGTCAAAGTATGTATATACATGGCCGTAGCAACCAGTATGTTTGGCTGGTTTTATTAAACCACATTTAATTAACCAGCCTTTTATTATCAGAACCTCTTTTCCCCTTGTAAAAAAATATTTATCACACAAGAAAACTAGACCATTTTTTTGAAACTGGACCACTGTCTAAACAGTTGATAATAACAATCCTGGTATATAAACTAAACATGTATACAGACGAGAAAAGAATTAACTAGTGAATAGTGACCTTTTTCATCCTCTTGAACATCTGAAGAAACAGGAGAACTGCTTCCATCAGTATCTGTCTTGCCATCATAACCAAGATAACTGTAATCTACAAAAAGCTCTTTCACTTCTTTTTGGTCAGAGTTAGTTTCATTGCTTAGTGTACAGTCCTTAGGGCTTAGACTTGAAACATCTGGTCTGGATAGAGGTTCATGGATAACAGGCTGAAATGCTGTAAAAAAGATAATCAATATAATGTTACAAAACAAAGCTAAGTTGTATGAATAAGTTGAATTGGTGTAAATGGCTTCAACATTTCATAATGCACTTTAATTTGATCGAGTAAAAAAAACAATAGTTTTCAAATTGGAATGAGATTGAAATAATTTTTTTGTCATATGATCTTTCTATTTATAGCATGCTGATTATCTTAACTGTTGCAGGAGGTATGCTACCTTGGCCAACAGTTTAATTCTGACTGAGAGCATTGATGACATGAGTACTACAACCACCGACACAGATTAAACAGCTAGGTCAGTGCTAATTTTTAGATTGAGATCAATCACAACTTGCATGTGGGGTCATCTATGACTGGTACCTAGCAGACAAGACATTTTACATTTCTTCAAAAACAATTTGTACTAAAACTTTCCCAGTAACCTTATCCAATACCTGCAGATCCATACTTGTAGCTTAAACAGGCAATAGTGAGACTAGGCAACAATATGATGAGGAAACCATTTGAATGCTACCTTCATATTAATTTATTATTAATATATTATTAACTATTTAATATATACCTAAGGAACCAGATAACAAAATGACGTCAAAGGAAGCCATATGAATGCTACATTCATATCTATTTATTATTTATTTATCATTGATAACCAGGCAACCACATGACAAGAGGAAGCCATATGAATGCTACATTCCCATTTATTTATATTATCAACCACATGACAAGAGGAAGCCAATTAAGTGCTACCTGCATATATGTCATATAATTGTCCCCATATTTTAAAACGAAATAAATTATAATCTTTATTTGTATTCCATGTTTGCATCATTGTTTTATTATAACCATAGAGCACAAAAAAGTGGAAACATCAATTTTCAGAAATTCATGCAGCTCATCTGAGAACAAATATCAACCAATCAGATTCAAGAACTTTTTGCGAATTCAGGTGTCATCCTTTGTAGGCCAGCAACACATGAAATGATTATTTTCTTTATTCTATTTTCCCACTCAATAATGCATAATATAGTAAATGTATACCAAATATCAAAAATTTTATCTCAAACCCTGGATTTATCTCAGATATAAACTTTTAAAAGTCAATTTTCACATGCTTAGTGACATCTTAGCATTGCAAGCAACACCATTTTTATGTGATGATGGATGGATAGTTTATACATTTATATTCCTCAAGCTTAGGCTTTTCTAAGTTTTTATATTTTTTCAGTTGGAAATAATTATATATAAAAATTGAATTAATTAATTTTCCTACATTATTAAGTTGGTTTATAAATTATTAAAACTTCATTAAAAGTACAAAATAATATTAACCTTAGAGAAGCTGGCTGTTTTTGATAAAATTCACTCCTGTTCCAGCCTAATTCAATAAAGAATTAATAAGAAAATACTAAATCATTATTTTAATAAAAAAATTCATTTATAAAGGGACAGTCACAGAACTTATATTGAGAAAAAATGAAAATCTACAAAAAGTACATTTCAAATTTATTAAAAAAATATATTTCATATATAATTCATGAAAAACAATGAACTATTGTTTCTCAAATCAATCATTAATCATCTGCTTCATGTACCATTATATTTTGTTTTAAATCTATTTAAATATCTTGTTAGATCAAGAGCTGCATAATTAACATTTTTTTTAGTCGCAATATATCAGCTAAAAAATGGTAAATCATATGTTCTTATGTTATTTCAAGTACTTTTAAATAGTTGTCACTTTACGATAAGAACCACATTAAGTCAATAAGTCAACACTGGTTCGCATACAACTAGGATGGCTGCATAATATTTACGCAATAATTAAGGCCTTAAAAAATATATTACTCAGTCTTACTAGGCTTAATGGCTATGAAAACTACAAACCAACATCAGTATCCATTCGTTTTGGTATCTTTAATATCAGGAAATCCAAATCTACGCCTTTGAAACAGGTTTAGAAAAGGAGACAGTTTCAAAAATTTACCAAGTGTCTGGACTGAAAAAATTAACCCCAAGAAATGCAAATAATTTATTTACATTAAGACGAAAATCTCTTATGATCCCGATCACAAGAGAAAGGCGATTTCAATCTTAAGTCTAAAGATGTGCAGAGATGCCCGTGTTATCGAGGTACTAAGTGACCACAGAAATCTTAGAAAAACCATTTATTTTCCAAACATCTCTATACATGTCAAGAACTCTAATATTAAACAGAAGCAAGTCATTCACGTTTCGAATAATTTCAGCGAAAACCTAACTTCCACACAAAGTTTAACCTTGTAATTTCGATTAAATAGGTGTAGTTGTAAAGGAAATAAAAGATATTACGAATAATCACAGGATTTGTTCCGAATAATAAGGACATTGTTACTCAGAGAGGGGGAGTGACTGCTAAATGTGAAGTACCGAAGTACTAAGTAATGTATGTTACGTTTTCCTTCAAAGGATCAGTTGGCTAGCGTATTTTCTTTTATATCAGTATATATTTGTATATGTCGTGGCGCCAAAGCCAGCTTTGACAATTCATCTGTTTTTTTGTTTGTTTTTGGACTGGTTTCTAATGAAAGTTTGGTTTTTCGTTCAGTTGCCTCGACGCGTCTTTTGGCCCCTAGTAATAACATAACAGCTCATAGTATATCTTATATAGGACCTTCAACAAAATAAAGCTGTTCTATCTATATCAGCCATTAGCACCCAACACAAAATATAATCGACAGATCTATCGATAAATACATTGTTACAAATATTCTAAAGTCATGGACGTTTACTAGGGTTCAAGACTAACATTTTGCCTGCAGTATTATTATTATTACGTCCCGACTGGCTTCTCATTATTAATTCAGTTCGGCGTTAACATCTCCAAAGTGTATCTTACAATATTGCGGTTTTGTCGATCTTGTGGTCCTAGACACTTTACAAGCCTTAAATGGTGCGAATACAAAAATGAATAAAGGCCTCAAACACGAAATAACTCTTCTTGGTGTGTGTGTATGTTTAGGTTCTATTCATAATCGGTGACTGTATTTACGCCATCCAATTGCATACCTTCCTAAATTTCGACCTCTCGAAGCCCAAAACAAAGCAGACCCATTTAAAAACCCACGAAGCCATAGAAATCGTAGAAGAAGAAAAAAATAGGACAATGAAAGCATATTCTATTCTTACCATAAGATAAATCTTGTTGTGCCATCTTCGTTTCCTAAGATTGAGGACCCACGTAAACAAACCTCTTACCGCGGCAGCTACATCCAAAGCTCTACAACACCAATGAATGGAAGTTCAGTCAAATACCCCGCCAGGAAAATACCATACAACCATTGTAAAGTGGTAAACTATTCAGTATTGTAACGATACGACTGCTCTCGTACTGCTAAGCAGTCGCGAAAGTTTGACGAGCGAAGCAGCTGGTCATGTGTGACATGACACACATTACATAGCGTGCATGCCCATTTGACGTGAAGCGTTTATGAATGTCGTTAGCGCGAAAATGCGTTAGATCATCCCATGATCTATTCCCTGATCCGTATATGATTGTTGTGATCATTAATGGTGGACGTTCTATCTTAAAATGGTTACATATAAAAACCAAAAATATAAATAAAAACAGAAAAATATAGAAAATTATATAACAAAAAACACTCATCAATTATGGTCATAAATAATGAATTTAATAATAAAGGCTATTTATAAATTATAAAGAACAATGGCGTTTATAATTGAAATTACAAAACAATCAATAGAATTATTAGAAAAGTTACATTAAAATCATTCGGCCATTTTCTCAACTTCCTTTGTGGATAAAAACAGCAGGTTAAGAAAAAACTCAAACAAACAAAAAAACCAACTAGTACCCAACTTTTGTTGGCATAGGCAAGCACGTGAAGACCAAGTGTACACATCGGGCCATCTGATCAGTTTTAAGGGATGGTGCAATAATTATCAGGAGGGGGGGCCGAAAAACCAGAAAAATATTGCCAAGATAGGGGGGGGGAGCTCAAAGTAAAGTCACTTAAGCATGACAATAAATAAGGTATTTTTTGAGGTAATTACTTAAGTAGAGGCAGGGGGAATGTTATTTTCAGCATAACAGGGGGGGGGTTGAACAATTTGTTTTTTGGCTTGGTAGGGGCCTGTTTAATTTTTTGCTAGATTACTCTGGTTTTTCGCCCCTCCCCCCCTCCTGATAATTATTGCACCATCCCTCTATTAAAATCTATAAAAAGAGAGTTTGGCAACACCTTTCTTGCATTCAATTTTTCCTAATTTTCCTTTTATTATTCTTTAATACAGTTTTCTAAAGTCAATCTTGTTCATTCTTGTTACGTTTCCTTTCTTCCTTTCGTTCACTTTAGTTGTGTTTGCTTTTTCCTTTTCTTTCTTTCTTTCTTCCTTTTCTGCTTGTTTTCTTCTCAACCACTCAAAGGTATAGACTTACTTATAGTGACAATATTCGATTCAGTAACAAATAATTTCACCTGGATAATATATGATATTTAAAAAATTGAATCATAAAAACACCCTAATGCCGTGAAGATAATCAGTCTTAAGCCTCGCAAACACCCTCACAAGGAAAACTCACCAAGTATATATAAGCCCTGATGTTACTGCTAATGACTGCCAACAATAATCTGGCATTGTTGGCCTGGTGGCTCTAAGGCATCACTATATTATACTCGATATTTTGTAGCAGATAGAAAAAAACAAGCTAAATATATATATTTTGTAATTCTGCAGGGTGCAAGTGGTGGCCATGGTATACTGTACGATATCGGGTCGGTCGTGGTACTAAATATTGTGGCGGACATAGACATGGTTACGACGTAATTGGTGTGGTAATGTATACCGTAGAGTGCAAACAGTATAACCGTGAAAAATTTGTTTTACTAAATAGTACAATTTCATAAAAATTCTATTGTTTCCTATTGTTTAATTATCACTATTTTGTACTATTTAGTAAATTGTATTTCACGGATATATTGCTTGCACTCTACTAGCCGTGCTGGGTAGGTCACCCATTAGAGGTAGTAACCTCGCTAGACTCACTCTTTTGAAACCCCATTTTTTTCAAGTGGCCTACAATTTCAAGACAAGAGCACCACAAATCAAGGTCCACCAATAGGTGTCAAAAAAATCATCATATTATATTAATTTCCACTTCAAATAAATCAATCGATATGCGATGCAGATAGTGCAAGGGATTGGTTGTAGGGATGGTCTAGGACCTGCTTCTCTCTCCCTTAACACCGTGGGGCCAAAACATTAACCTACCATATAGCTACAGTTTCTGGGGACTTCTCCGATCCTTGCCAAACGTCTTGGAACGATTCAACATTTTTCTCGCTATTAAAACGTTCATTTCATAACAGACCGACACTCCTTCTTGGGCTACCTGTGGTGACTCGTGCCACCATTTTTAAGCAGCTCCCCTCCCCCTCCCCGGCCCTTTATGAACCTGGTTCCGCCATCATTACTTAGATATAGGAAATCGGAAAATATTCCTAAAAAAATGTTCAGTTTATTTATTTACAAATCCTTGAGTTGTTTTAAATCGATCTGTGTGGTACATTTTGCTTATAAGTGCTCGGTGGCGCGGTCTGTGAAAGACCTAAGGATAGAAAACGATCATTGTTCAATTGTTTTTTGCCAGTTGTTTGTTATAGCAATTAATCTATGTTTATGAAACGATGCGCGCGGAACTTCAACCGGAAAAAAGATTAAATTGATAACCGCACCGGTGTTAAAAAGATCTTTTTGAATTCTGATCATAATGTTCCCATCGAGATTTCGTGATCTTCTCTTGAGAATTTGATTATTAGTCTGAGTGATACACATATTCATGTGCTTTTTCACAGCATGATATTGATTGAACAGAGAAATGATACAGGCGGAATACAGACAAGTAGTCTGGAATGCCGGGTAAGCATTACGCCTAAGCCGAAATGACTTTTTTTGTTAAAAGCATTGGTCGCTACTTCCAGAACTGAATCGAGAGCTGAAGCACCGTATGAAAGCGCGAATCATTTACGGGTGTGCTTTAGATTTTTGCTCAAAATAAACCGCATGGCACAGTAATGCTGAAGGCATCAACTTCATAATACAAGTCGAGCCTATTGTAGTCTCCTTCGCAGCAGTTCTTTGTGTCGGTCTCAAATCCCTACCCTCTAACGTTAGTGGGGAGGGATTTCAAACCGACACTAAGAACGGCTGCGAAGGAGACTAAGCTTATTGACGCTGACAGCACACGATTCATAACTCATGTCAACGGATCTAAAATATTCTCCCGGGGCACCTGGTGAACAGACCTAGTAACCTCCGTAAGTTGCCCACTGATTCAAACCATGTGATGTTTACATGATATTCTCGATGATGAGAATTGATTTCTTTCAATTCTCCAGGGAATATCATGTAAATGTCACTCGGTTTGAATTGTTACATTCGAAGATGAATATAGGGTGTACATGTGCGCGCGTGACTATATATGCAATCCGAAAACTATGGTTATTATTTGATGGACCTTCGGTGTAGAGGCAGCTTAGATATATGTACACCAAATAGCCAATAACGCAGTGATCGCACGCAATTCAATATGCCCTCCTCTACTGTGGAGATAGGTTTCCCCATTTCAAACCCCGGGGGAGGTACTAACCTATAATAGTCTATACGTGGATGCTCCCCCCGAAAGTACTGGGGTACACGGGAACTAACTGCGCACCGTCAAGTCCTCATTATAGAACTTTTAACATTACTTCAAGTATTGTCACGGGATCAAAATTGGGGCAGTTGATTGGCTAATTACCTAGTGAATAATTCATGAGGATTTGAATCTCTAAATTAAAAAAAAAAGATAAAATATATGTGAATCAACAATAGAATTCGCACAGTAGCCATTATTACACTGCATTGGAACTAGAAGTATCCCTCTAACTGATATATACAAGTAAAGTACCATCATGATCAACTAAACTAGGAGTACCACCCACCTGAACTAAGAGAATACCTTAACCTGAACTAGGAGTAGCCATTGACCTGAACTAGGAGTAGCCATTGACCTGAACTAAGAGTATCCCCTGACCTGACCTAGGAGTAACCCCTGACCTGAACTAGGAGTATCCCTTGACCTGAACTATACTAGGAGTATTCCTTGACCTAAACTAGGAGTAGCCTTTGACCTGAACTAGGAGTAGCCCTTGACCTGAACTAGGAGTAGCCCTTGACCTGAACTAGGAGTAGCCCTTGACCTGAACTAGGAGTATCCCTTGACCTGAACTATACTAGGAGTATTCCTTGACCTAAACTAGGAGTAGCCCTTGACCTGAACTAGGAGTAGCCCTTGACCTGAACTAGGAGTAGCCCTTGACCTAAACTAGGAGTATATCCTGACCTAAACTAGTAACCCTTCACCTTATAGTTTATTGGATTTCGTATGAGTGTGAAAAGTCACGGTACACGGCACGGTTAGGGCTCGGAGCGGACACAGCACCGAATGTGGATTGTAATGATACACGGCACGACTCTCTGACACGACACGGCAAGGCCCGAGTTTTGCCGTATGTTTTTGATAGCTATACAAAAACTGCTCTAATTAGTAGTTCTGCGTAACATTCATTGACTGGAGACTAGGAAGCCTTGAATTATCTTTTTAATAAGAACTTGCCGCACTACGTGATACATAAAACAAACTAACTTTCACGCGTGTATACCGAAAAATCTCCACTTTACATGTAAAGGAGTAGAGGAGTTTACCAAAAAATCATTAGCATGGGCCACCACTTCCATTACCTCTAGACCCCTCAGCTTTCACTTGTACTATTCTACCAACTGCACTCCCCCGCCTAGAAATGAATCGAGGCAATAAAAGTATATGTAGAAGAAGCGGGTACTCGCCTATTACCTCTAGATTTCCGGGATCAACTCCTGGACTCGACATCAAATGTGAGTTGATTGAAGGGTTTTGCTGGCAGGGTTTCCCGGTTCAGTTCTTCCGGCCCTCAATTTCATAAGTAAACGCGCTAACTTCCATTTATTGAACTCGTTTATTATTAGCCGTGCCCTGTTTTTGATCATGCCAGATTTTGTTTTAAGATATCGATAAATATTGCTGAAATACTTGTCTATCGTTATCACTAAATAATAGGAGCGTTCTGCTCGATCTATCCCCCAGCATCCAGAAGGCAGATATAGATTGAAATTGTTATATTTCATAAAAGGATAAAAATACCTAAAGTAAAACTTCAAGAAAACATGTGAAAACAGAAGTAAGTAGGACTGTAATTCTTGCTGTTAATCAATTTTTTATCGAGTGATTCAGTTATAGACGCATCAACAATCTCAGAAAACAATGGGTCCGCCATCTTGAAAAGTGAGCATCAAGTCACTAAATTGTGGTGTTAGAACAGACTTAGTTGCTATATAAGTCATTTTATGTATCATAATATTACATTATATTAGCCTCACATTAGATTAGAACCTTCCAATTTCCTTTATAGCCATATTTTAGTTACTTCATGCTCATTGTTCAAGATGGCGGACCCATTGTTCTCCGAGTGCGACTCTTGACGCGTCTATAGTTATCCAGGGATGTTCTCAGCTATATATTATACCTTTTCACAGTCCTTTTTTCCGGCTTCTTGTGTCTTCTTAAATAAAAACAGCCTAAGTACTGTGAAAACATTTTATAAACCTTATATAGGTAAGATTTATATTTTAATATAAAATAGCAATGGACACCCTTAAATTACTATAAGAATCAATCAACATGATGAACCAGCGATCACCGCGACTGATTTTTGCCCAACCACATGCTATTGACTTAACTATGACTTTACTAAGACAGGTGTTCTTGTCATGAGTGGATATTTAATTAACTCAAATACTGGACTGAAAATGACTCGAATTTCAAACTTGCATAATTATCTGCTTTTTTGAGTGTTTTATTTTTTCATTTTTTCCCCTTCTTTCTCCGGATTTTGTTTACAAGTGAATTTCCTTGGAGAAATCCCCATCACGTGTGACCTCTTCGTTCAGAAAGAGAACTGCGCTTTATCAATGCAATTTGAACTGCGCGTGCTCGGTTTTTTGATCGTCTCTCTAGGGGAGGACCGTTTGGATGACTCACGTAAGAATCCACTTTAAAAATATTAAGTGCAATTGGAATAAAATAAAACACATTTAGAGAGACATTAAAGGCAACCTCTGTGAAATACATGCATGTAAATATATCAGGCCTTTTGTTCGGACACTTGTAGCTTTATCAACATTTCTACTGCTTTTGTAAAAGGAACTGAGGCGAAGAAGGCGTCTGTTTTCAATGATATTTTGGATAAAAAATGAATAACATTCCCTATATGAAAAAATCCTGGAGGCATTTTCTTTTAGTACTTATTCCTATTTCTATTCTAGTATTCGGGTTTTTTTCTTCTTTTTTTTTCATTTCCTTTGTTTTTTTTCTTTGTTTTATTTTCTTTTTCTGTTTCTTTTTGTCATTACTGAAGGTGTTAGCCGGACAGTTGCGTGACAAATGGACCGTCTGGTTTTGAGTGTTTCCCGGATGTATCCATGGGACTCACCCAGACAGCTGTCTTCAATTCTCTTCATTTTCCGAACTGATAAAGGTTGTATCGTATGCCAAAGTTGAACCATTCATATTTTCCATAACTGGCTATTGGGCTTTCGTCGAACGGCTAAAAAAGATTCAACTATAATACCGTTACTCAACGAGGAAATAGAGGAAAGTTTGGAATTCCTCACATTACGGTTCGGTGGTCAAATAGTGCTAAGCTTTAACAGGATTGAACCAAAGTAATTGTCACGAACCGTTTGCTTGGGTCGGCGACTCGCTGTAGTATTACCATTGAGTAAGGTCTAGTGTTTGTCACGGCTGTGGCGCTGGATCAAGCGAATTGAAGTGTTGGGTTTCACACCCAAACTGGGCCACGATGAAGAAGACGACATGAAGATTTGTGACTAAACTACTAGAGAAGGAACGCCACTACTCTGTCATCAAATTGATTGAGAAGTAAATCAACATGGCGAGCTCATTAGGTATGCTCTTGAAATATTGCAGGACTAGTGTTATTTATTTTTAACTCTATCAAGTATACGTTCACTAGTATAACACCGAGCAATGAAATTTAGTGTGTTTCCAATACGAGACAATTAATTATCGCTTTCTATAATTAGTTGTTTATGGTGTGAATCTTCGCAGGTCAGTTTCTACATGAAGAAGATATTGACGAGGCAATGCGACTTGCCAAGAAGATTGAATACGAACAGCTTGATGAATACGAGCGCAAGATGATAAGCAACATTCTGGATTTTAACTGGGACGAGGAACATCAGATGGTGTCTAACTTACTCCATGCTCCTCATCTAATCCCAGAAGAAGTACGGTTAAAAACCCTCATTAAAGGCTTACGCGAAGAAAACCAACCGTATTATGCCCTTGCAGCAGCTACTGGGATAGCGAGTCTCAAACTTGAAGGACCAGATGCTGAACGGATTATCGATCTTCTCAAAAAAATATCAAATCACAAGCAGGGGACAATCGCTGTTCGGGCCTTCATGACGTTAGCTGGCCTGCTCAGTCATCCAAAGGACACTTCATTTGTTGTTAAATTTATGTACAAATCTCAATCAAATCTGAGGTATAACTCACTGGACTGGTTGATTGCCAATATTCACGATAAAAATGAAATACTCAAAGTTCTAGAAGATAAATGTATTCCAGAAGATGTAAGGCAAGAAGCTACCGATAGAGTGAATACATTATACCTTGACAAGGAAGATCAGATCGAAAGCCGAGGTAAGAGAAAATCGCTTATGGTATTTTGGTTGTACTGTCTGGGTGGATTGGCACACCTTACTCGGGCATTTTAACGATATATTGTGATTATTACTAGAGTAAACGAAAATAAACCCGTGTTTGTGTTTGCTTTAAACCATTCCAGGAATTGAATATAATTGTGAATGTGTGACCTATTTATCAATAAATATTTGGGAAAATTTTCTACATAGTTGGACAACAAAAAAATACATTTTCTCCGTCTTATAAAGCATAGTGATATCGAAACCTTTTTATGGCAATTATTTCATAGACAGTAGCCTAAAGTATGGTGTTTTGGCTTGCTTTGAATTTCAAATCGCTTTGTTATCCAAAACATAAGTGATTATAAAAAAGAGACAGCCACGCTGAGGTCAGCAGCTGCAGGTCTATTCGCCTACGTTTGCTTGCAAAGCTAAGAGGCCGGATTTTTTTTAGTCAACTAACGAATATTTCAGCCCATTATTTTTCCTTTTATAATTTTCATGAAATACGCTTAATACGGTTTCAAGGTTTAATGTCAAACCACTTCGGGTGAAAAGTTCGTCTTCTCTTTGATCGTATTTGCATAAGATACTCAAGGATCCTTATACAAACACCGTCTGTAAGAAATTGGCTTTTTCAGTAAATATTTTATTGTTCTCTATACAAACAGAGATGGGTATTTGAAAGAAGCCCATGTGGCCGTATCCTCTCGGTCTGTCAATGGATTCTATTTTCAAAGACAGTTTAATCATTCTTTTTCATTCTTTTTCAGTTATAAACTTCTTCATCTCAGACATATTTCGTTTGTAATATCCTCTTGTATGTAAAGCGGATGTTCGCCCTTTCTTATCTAGGAAATCATAAGAGGCCTTGGATCAGTATATCTTGCGGCTGAGCGAAAAACATGTTTTGTCATAAAGGAAAAAAGTTATACTTTATTCCGTAATTCTAAAAACAGGACTGAAACATAGACTTTCTTTGTTTAGCGGTGGTTGTCAAGCAACTATTTGAATGAATGCGAAGCGCCCTAGTGTTGTTGATATGATCTTTCATTCAAGAAGCTAGCTGAATCAATTATATATCTTGTTGATGTTGAAGAGTCATAAAAATACCCCTAATACTACTGGATATCAGAGCGATCTTTTATGAGGAATCTTGTTTAGTTCAGTCGGCAATCTTTTTTCTTTCATACTCCTGAGATTGACATGAGATTTGCAATATTAAGTGGTATTTCCACGTGATAATTGATTTAGAATAAATAATTAATCATAAATAGCCGGAACGCTTCTGTGACGTAATTTAAGCCCCCTGTTACACGCTGAAACTTTCAGTTGAATCTGTACGACGGCGTTGGTAAGAGAAGTTACGCTCATTGCATGGGGAATACATGGCGGAATTTCAATTAGAAACAACTTTCGTTTGCACTAGTAGAAAGCGGTTTAATAGCCTCAATAATTTTGTTTCCAAGAAAGAATCATATTTTCTTTGCTTAAACGCTATTCTTTATATTTTTTTAAAGAAAAAAGATACTTTGAAGCAATTTATTCATCAGTGAAATCAGGAAATTGTCAAGTTGTAAACTGTTTCCATTTTTAAAATTAAAATTAGAATTCTCTCGTCGACTGATAATTTGTAAAAGTAATGCTAATAGCATCAGTAAACTGAGGCTCATTACTTGAAATATCTGCCCTTTCCGATGATATCAGTAACAAAACTGTGGTTTCTTTTTCTTTGTTCTATTACGTAGAAAAGAGCGTGAATCATTAAGGTAGCTAAACTTACTTTCACGTTCAAGTTACGAAAGGAGATCAACTACAACTGCAGTTTATAGTGATCGATAGACGACTTCTTTCCAAATGTTATCGGTCGCAATGCAAAATCGTTGTATTGGCAATTAAGATTCCTATTCCTGTTTCCCGATGACCTTTAATCTTTAATCCCAGTTCCATCGTATATCAAAACCCCATTCAGTTAACGGTAGTAAGGCTATACTTTTGAAGTAGAAGCAAGAGTTTCTTGCTTCCTCGATGGTCACAGTCTTTCTAAAAAAGGTTGTCCAGATAAAGTCTACATCTTGTCAACAACAAAGTCATTTGAGTATACCATGTTATCTTTAATTTCTCACGAAAATTGTGCCTTTTGCTGCAAAACTGCAGTGCACTACTAAACACAAGTAATGTATTCTCATATTTTGAATTGAAATTCAATGTAAGAAAATAAAAATGTTATGTATGAAAATGACTATTGTTAACAATATGTCTACTTTATCTGGACAACCTTTTTGAGAATGACTGTATATATAGCGTGCGCTCTTAGATGACAGGAAATGGTTCACTTCACAGTTAATTTCCTGTGCCATTTTGAAAGGTAGCCGTGCCTTTGCATCTAAACGCGGAAGAGGTGTTAACAAGATTGCGCTGAGACTGACTGCAAACGAAGGATACATTATTTATATACACTTGCATAAAAGCCGTGTTTTGAACAAAGAAAAGCCATGACCCATTTTGTTGCACCCAATGTTGCTGAAGTAGAAACTAGCAAGGGCCTATGGTATTTCGCATGCGCACGTTACACCGTTCATTTGTCCGCACCTTGTTGTTGTAATACTAGTACTTACGATGTTTAATCTTTTCCTTTAGACTGGACCACAGAAGACATCCATCACTTCACATTTGTTCCTAATCTTGCCGAGTTTGAAGCCATGATGACAAAAGAACAGACACTTTCCGAGCTTTTTTCCGAACTTGACACAGACAAGGATGGCTTGATCAGCGCTAAGGAGCTGAAGGAGTTCTGCGAAGATATAGGTCAAGATACCACAGATGAGAATGCTAATAAAGACATAGCCCTGGTAGATAGTGACAAGGATGGTAAAATAAACAGAGACGAATGGATAGAGCTAATGTTTCCGAAATTCAATATACAATAATTAATTGGTCACTAAGTTAGTGTTTAGTTAGTGTGAGCAGCGAGATTCCTTTGGCACAGCTCAAAACAGCCCTCAGAAAAACGCGCTAAATGAAAACAATAGCAAAGTTCGATCAAGAATCGGGGTAAGCCGAGGAGAAACCACTATACTCACGAAAGAGAGAATTTATATGACGTTTATGGGTTGGCATTTCTAGATGGGCCCATGACGTGCAAATGCTAAATGCAAAATGTTCTTTCCATTGCGTGAGGAAAATTTAGATTTCATGACAAATGTAACGCTCCTCATTTTTCCGCATTTAGTAAGAAGTAATAGCCGGCCTTTTGGCCAATTATTTGGTCGTGGTTTGGTCAGCACAGTGCAGACACCTTACCGCGCCATTTTGTTTGGAAGTATTTGTCGTCGACCTCATTTTTCAAGTGTTTGTTAGATGGCTAGTTCATGCCTAAAGATTGCTGTTTTTCTTAAGAGAAGTCAGAACTGGTTTTACGTTGCGTTGTTTTAATAAGCAATCAGGGTGATATTGCCTAACATACGAAGTATTTACCCGACGCAGACAATGACTTGGATAACTCAGATCACTAGTGCTGTTGAAAAATCAAAGTGGATTAAAAAAATGAGAAAATTAATTGCTAGGGTAGATTAAGAAACTTATCTTTTAGGTGGCCAAAAATAAATAAAAACAATGTAACTGCCTGTTTGCCAGTACACATCGCAAAATAGTTCTACTAAGCAATAAACTTAAAGTGCCCGTCAAGCATCTGACATGTTTTGTCTTTGTATTCTTGCTTGCTGTTATCGGTTAACGAAGCCTTGGGGTCCACCTGTCGGGTACAGTGTAGCTTGTTTGGGTGCAGCATGGCTTGTATGGGTGTAGTATGGCTTGTATGGGTGCAGCATGGCTTGTATGTGTGCAGTATGGCTTGTATGGGTGTAGTATGGCTTGTATGGGTGCAGTATGGCTTGTATGTGTGCAACATGGCTTGTATGTGTGTAGTATGACTTGTATGGGTGTAGTATGGCTTGTATGGGTGCAGTATGGCTTGTATGTGTGCAGTATGGCTTGTATGGGTGTAGTATGGCTTGTAAGGTTCAGCATGGCTTGCATGGGTGCAGTATGGCTTGTATGGGTGCAGTATGGCTTTTATGTGTGCAGTATGGCTTGTATAGGTGTAGTATGGCTTGTATGGGTGCAACATGGCTTGTATGTGTGCAGTATGGCTTGTTTATGTGCAGTATGTATGGGTGCAGTATGGCTTGTATG
>OCZR010104459.1:0-14003 GCA_900234385.1 Anemonia viridis | reverse complement strand
AACTGATTGTTTTACTATAATATAACACACTGAAAGCGGACTGGAAATTTATATTTCATATTTATCCACAAGTTGTTTTGTATTGTTAATTATGACGATTAATACGAGATACTTCAACATTTAGTTAGCTGCTTGCTAAGTCATGTTCTTTGGAATGATGATCACTAGTTCTTCGTGTTGAAGTCGGTCATACTTTGTGGTTGGTCTGGTATATTTTTTGGGCAAAACCAGGCTAGAGTGCCTTTCGTATGCAAGTTTTACTTAACCTTATAATTTGAGCTAATCGTGTGTATCAGAACCAGCCTATGAACAGCTAGCCTGAGATCTGTTTGAGTTTTTAATTGATGGCAAAATGCCTTGCGATAAAAGCCGTAACTGATGTTCGTGGAGGGAACACAGCACGTCTCCAACAGACCCCCATAGCTAACCACTTCTTTTATAGCGCATTCGTTTAAATTAACATCTAAACACAACCTCGTTTCCTGGCTACTACGAGAAGATTGTTTTCCCCTTCTGGATTTAATGGCAGAGAATTAGGCATTGAAAAAGTCAGCGGAACTTCTCACAGAGAAAGCTATTAGAGACTACACCTCGGTGTTCGTGAAACCCATTATGGACAGCAAATCATGTGGTTTGCTCGCAGTCATGGTTTATCAAACGTATCCTGTGTCGGTCCTCTTTTACTAAACTGCGAATTCTTTGGTTTGTTTTTGATTAGTAAAGAGTAATGTGCAATAAGTTGTGTCTTATTGATGAGTTATCTGCCATAATAATTGATGAGGAAAAGCTTGCTCAGTTGGAAAGGGAAACCTTTATTAACTGGTATGTTCGCCTGTTGCTAATCAAGTTAAATTTATTTTACTTGGAAATAATATTCTTGCACTGCAAATAAAGTGTGAATCGATGTATTTAATGAAAATTGATCAAAAAGTGAATTTATTTGGATTACAATTCGATAATGAGAATTTTACAACGCACAACATCACAGCTTCATGGCCTGGCAATAACAGTCACGAAACTCATTTCTTCTCAATCTTATATCTATAAAACTCTTTTACTTCTAGAGCATGCAATACCTAACAATTATCAACAGTTTTTGGTACTTTTAGATAGCTTTGAAATCGAATGTTTAGTAGGGCAATAAAAGAAATTTTACATTTAATGTAATGCAACAATCTGATTAAACTGTTGTCTCATAACATCACTAGAAGTTAGATGTCAGGAGCTGTTTCCATTTCGATATTGTTCCGTCACATTTTTAATATTTGTTGGGCTAACTTTTTAGAGAAAAATCTAAAATTTATCAAGAAAATTAAAAAAATTTTTTATTAAATAGTTTAATTTTCTAAAGATGCTGGAATATCCCAAGATTATTTCCGATAATGTTCTTGTCAGTAAGCATCATTTTATTCCTTTTCGATTAAGGATTACTTTATCTCTTTAGTTTCAATCAATGATCAATTGATTCCCAAAGGTGCATTCAAAGAGGCAGATATTATGGTTTGTTCCGACGAAATGATTAACTCTTTTGGCGTCAAAAAAGTGAAGGAATTCAGATATTGAGATTACCAAATGCCTTAAGGAATTTACTTTACTTAGCATGGGCAAAACTGATTTGATCTTGGATCTCAAAAATTTCTAAATTCCACAAATTACTTCATCAAATTTTTCCACCATATCCTTGGTAGACTAATGCCTCAGTCTTGGCACATTTAAAATTGATGAACTAATGTCGTGTACAGATATAATCACTCGGTGTTGTACATTGAAATTCTTGTCTAGATCATTAATTTTGGGCGTTCAATTATTTTCTTATCATGACAACACTGCTGCGAACAGAAATGGCTTCAAGGAAGTCGTGGCTTAAGTTTTTCAGAGTACCTGCAACTTTAAAACTAAGAATCTAGCTTGATCGAACTGATTTATGCTTTGAATTGTTTATATCAGACCAAGAGTTCTGGCTTGAGAGTATGACAGAACCAAACCTGAATTGTTCAGTTCTGTATACTCTATTTTTCATTTTTTTGTCATAAACTACGTGCAATGAAGTAGTAAACAATGATTGAACATACTTTCTTTACTATAGGTTACAAAGAATTTTTTGTTGACTTTCCAGCGAATGTCCCAGCACTTCTTAATAGCTGCCCTGTTACGACCTGCCTGTACACAAATAGTCTTCAAAGCATTCTCCATGAGAAGTTGTGCATCTTGACTTTTTTACCCCTTTTTCAAGTGAAACAGTGAAGTGACAGCTAGGGAAGCCCAGCAGAATTAGAGTCAGACCTGATAAAGTGTACAAACTTAATGTACTCACAAACCATGTAGCCAAGGCAAAACTCCAGAATATTAGACGAAGGAATGTTGCTCGTGTAACCTGTGTGAAAACGATAGATTGACCCAGTTTTTAGGGAAGCATTAAGCTTAATGAACTAGTTTGTACACAGCCAATTTATAACTCATCATAAAGCACTGTGCTAAGTTAGGGATGTAGCGGATTTTCAGGTAATGAGTTTTATTATAGGGTAGCATTTATGTTCTCATTCACAAGAATCTCTTAAAAACCTGTTCTCAATTAAGATGGGTCGACTGAGGAATATCAATTCCGTTCCTCATGATCGTTAAACTAAACAACCTGTTTGTAGAATTTGAGCCTCATGGTAAAGCAGCTAAACTTGCTGGAGGCATCAATGCACCCACCAGATAAAATAATTTGTAGTTTTTGACTAATAAAGTTATAAATTAGGTTACGGGTCGTGAGCATAGTCCAATCATTGCAGGGTACCTCCAAACGCGTGGACACATGCTGCCGATTGTGACCGTCGTGGTCGCTGCGGAATTTCTCAAGAAAGTGTCTTCTGGAGAAAATGTCTGGGGTGAATTCTGAGAGGATGGATAACATTAATAGCGGATATTGATGAACTTGGTGAATCTTTCCTTTTCTGGTTTATTGGTGATCAAGTTCATTAACTGCTGAGCAAGTGGAGTTGCTTTGTTGTGGAAGGAAGAAGGTGAAAGAAGCAGGGCTGATCCTGGTTCACAATAATGGATGATTTCACGGCATCATGAAAGCTGAAGTGAAGAAGCGTTTTTCATTTGTGTTGCCTATGGCATCACTGAGATCATTGTATCATGAGTGACAATGCTCTTTCCATACTGATACATGGCAAGACGCTACTTGAATGAAAAAGCTTGAAGGCAGAACTGAAACCTGAATGGCTTAGCTCATGGTCATGACGGAGTGATACAGCGGACGCCGCTGTGAAAAACAAGCAACAAAACTAATCAAATAAGAAAGCAATGCACGGAAACTACGGTTAGCTGATGCAGGTCTAAAGAACGGTGAACAAATTTGTTCCTTCTGTGCTTCGATGAACAGATAAAGACTAATAAAGCTTGGAGCAATGAATCATTGAAATGCTCACTGAAACAAAGGTGCGGCACATAACCAAACAATCTTGGGACTCAGTAACATCGAAAGTCAGCCTTGCACTGATATCTTTTGATGTGTTCTCGGATCATCAAAAGGACCTTTGCTTCAGGCGTATTCCGGCTGCTCTAGCATCAGCCTCTTTAGGCAAGGGATGAGGACTTCGAAAGTAAAAAAGGTGTTCTATGTCACTTTGATTCAAAAACAAAGATTTGATTCAAATACAGATTCAAACCTGAGTGGGTGATCTCATATAGGACTGAGCAGCTCAGTGAATGGATCACAAGTCTCTGTAACATCTTTAGGTATTTTCTTAATTAACCTTAGGCGAGTTAAATCAGATTTATATGTTCTTTCTATTTATTAACGAAAGAAAAGTTCTTGATATGGACCTCCCTCTTATTTATTGAATGATGCATTGTTGATGTACACTGCACCGACACAACATTTTCAAATTTGTCTTCTCGTGCAGAAATATAGATATTTAACCAAGAAAATAGCCTACTGTCTTTCGGCCAACTTAGATATTTATGGTACGAAATAGTTCTTCGAATTAATGATGGTTTAGGTTAATGATCGTGTTTTTGATAGTTGCGCTCCGGAGAAGGAAAGAGCGTCGAACCTTTCAAGACATGCACATTCCAATTAACCCGGCTTATGTCTATAAACTAGTTGTTTTACAAATATTGTGAATAGTGTATTGACCTTAATAACCACGTATAAAACCCATGTCATTGATTACACACTCGACTACAAAACTCTAAAGCGGTTTCGGTAATTTAATTGGCTGAAAACCACGAGCAGCAAGAATACAAGGAAGTCAATAAGAAAACGCTTCCGTTATGTTTTTTTTTTAGTAGAAACTTTGCTGTAAATCAAGCTCGTTGCTTAGGAAATCACTGCCGGATCCACATGTAAGCACTGTTACTGAGTAAGATACTTAATTAAGGAAATGAATTTAGCTGAAAAATTCAATAACTAAAACTCTATTCTTCTTGTGAAGATTTAGGGATTTATTGACTATATATATGTGTGTGAAGTGTGTTTAGCAAGTGGTGTTGCTTGCCAGATCCATCACTTTTTTCGTTGCATGAGATCACCCAGTCAAGTGACGCTAACTTCCGACCGGATAATCTGCAAACTTACACACAAAATGCCGCTTAGTTTTCGGATTCTTAGACAAATATGAAATGTTATTATTTTTTCCGGCTACGAGTTTGCCGCCCCCTCTCGATACTATTCACAGAAGCACATGGTCGGAAAGAGTCCTTTTTCGTTTGCTAAATCCAAGGCTTTTATAGCTGCGACTTGATGAAATACTCCCAAAGATTAAGTTATTTCGAAGAATATGAAATATCAGCAGCATTCTTGGTCAAATCAAAGTGTCGGTTCATCGCCAAAGGGAATCAGTATTGGTCTATCAAGTTGTTATTAAGCTTAATGAAAGTTAATGACAGTACAAACAAGCCTTTTATAATATCCTCTTTTGACTCATTGGCTTTTAAAATAAATATATTAGTTAAATTGATTATTGTGGCAATAATACATTCCAAACGGAAGACAAATCAAAATACTCTTCGTTTTGACTGACTTTGTTTTTCTATTGACTCGTTTTGATATTATTTGCAAAATGCTTCTGCCCAGGTAGATGAGTGACATTCTACCAATTAATTTGCGCGCCGTCGTTTTGAACATTTTCTTTCTTACTGTGGCTCTTGATCGTAAAAAGCAAAAAAATATGCGCAATTCTTAAAATGTATGTTCCAAGGGTCAGAATTAATAAGAGTAATTGTAATCGAGTTATGCTTTGACCACTGAGTCCTGTAGTGCATGCCATCAGCGTGTTCCAGAAAACATCCACTTTACAGCTCGATCTCCCCATTTTCTCTGCCCTTCTTGAAAGCTTCTGAACAGTATTTTAAGCTAGGATTTCTTAAAGGAATTTTTTTCAGATTCTTCAGTCCTTGAGCCCTGTGACAACTGTAAATTTGCTTGCGGTACTCTTTGGGAATTATAGGGTTAAATACAGACAGGAATAGTCTCAAGGTGCTTCCCGCAGAGTGGCGGACTGTGGAGTATTAAAATCAGCCGACAAAGATATAGATTTTCGCCTAATTGGAAATACATGTGAGGCCAAATGTGCTTCGAGAGAGATAGCTATGGCTTTGCTTACAAATAGAGAGCATCATGAAAACTATGACTCTTATCACATGGTATTCGGTACAATCAAAGAAGAGTAAGACGCTAATGAATGTGCTTTACGCACCAAAGCAAAGATAAGTCTTATTCTTCGCGTGATTCACTAACTTTAAACAAAACGACATCTTCTGCTTTGCGGTTGATTCTTCCAGTTCATGGTGGCATCATTATTTTTACATGCTACATAACTTGTTCAATTCTGAAAATAATATTTGATGATTTCACATGCAAGAAATGATAACCTTTGTGAAAAACAGGGGCAACAATTTAAGATGTATCGATGTTTTTCTTAAAGTAGATGATGTACTGTCTTGTACAAATATTACATATATGTCAGCAGTGCCCAAGTTCTAATTTCACGACAAGAAAACGACAAGCTTTGGTCTCGAGCTTGCTTGAACAACTACGTCCCAACAAACAATGCAAAATTCATCGTTAAATGACCCAACAAAGGGTCACCGTTTTCTAATTAGTTCAGTATTTAATTAACTGTCATATATACGCCGGTTGTTATGACAACAAAGGATGTCAAGTGTGTCGTTTCGCTCATAACCGCTGTGGCCTTCAAATCATCTACAGTCTTTGCCCTTGATGTCACTTCTGTCCACTCACTCCCCTTCATCTGTAGATGCCATTATACGAGATAAAGATGGCGAGGTGTTTCAGCGTTCCTGTATATGACTGATTTACTTGATACAATTAATAAAATCTCGTATTGAAAGAACAAACAAAAGATTCTGTTATTGCCAGCAAACAAACAATTTAATTAAATGAGGAGTTTGCATGCTAAGTAAATAAACCTAATGAAAAAACACACAATAGCTTGAGATAATTAAGATGTCCTAAGACGATTTTTATTGTAAGCAAACGCCGTAAAGACTGTTTTGTTTAAGGCCGAACAAAGGTGGTCGCCCTTGAAGTTTGATAGGACGTCTAAATACACCTGGTCGGGGGTACTAGATGAGGAGTCCTGAAGTCTTCTTTTGATTTTCAATGAAAAGATTGAATACTTCACTTAAACCAAACGATACGTCTCAAAATCTGGTTTTCCAGCCTTTTAAGGAGTGGCTTATGATGTTACAAAGCTGATATATTTGGGAAAATTGGGGCAAAATTGAGAGATTTGGTTTTCCTAGTATCTGTCCGTTATTGGATCCCGTGCTTGAAGGTTTTAATAAGGTCATTATCTGTGTAATATCCCATTGAATTTGATAAGGATGATTTTGTCGGCATTGCTTTAAGGAATTTGATTGGGCAAGAGCATATTATCTCTGTTGTCCAACGGATGGAATTTTTATTCAATCACGGCAAATATCCTTGACACCTGTGTTAACTTGTTAGCAACGTGTCGTTGGCTGGTCTTGAAATAACCGATCGATTTAAGGATTAAGAATAAAAAAGAAAACACTAAGGACTTGAAAAAAGAATAGATCCTAAAACTAAGATAATCAAACTATCAGTGAAGCGTGCTGTTCGCTCTTTTAGCCAAATGTTTATATTGTAATACATACATAGGTGTGCTTCATAGGGTGAGTAAATGACAATAAATGGTACTTAGTGCAAAGCTGTGCACCCATCAGCTATAGGAAAGGTTAATCCCTGATGAGTCGTATGTATATATTCACTTTTAATATCTTGGGAGCGCGCACGCTTGGATGGTTGGACACCGCATGAAAACCCAATCAAATAATGAAACACAATTGGCACGGCTTAGGTAATAACCAACAAGCTTAGCCTATAATGTTGCCGAGGCCAATTGACGGGAAGGCTCGTAAAGAGAGTGAAATCCGGATCGATTTTGGACGGCTTGAGTACGTGCAGTAGTGGTCAGGCCACACGAGATCAGACTGTCGGTATATAATGCAAACAAACTCATCGGACCTGGAGGGAGTCCCCAAAATAAATAAACTCAATAACGACCCCGACAGTGGTTGTGAATGCTATTTAAGTAATGCCAATTGAACCGGCGTGTAATAAATAGGTATAAATTGACATCAATCAATTGGATCTATTAATCGTGGCTTGCAGGTCATCTTCAATGACCTTTTGCAACAATTAGCCCGTGCTTATTAAAACCTGTTTACATTATCTCAAGTGTTGGTTGCCCTCGGCTATTAAGCGGTGAGATAATTGTCCATTGTCTCTTATGTCTTTCAGAGAAGCCGCTTTCCGCTCCTGAAGGGCAAAAATGAACTCAAGCTGACTTGATTTCTTTGCTGAGATCTTTACCGATTTGTTTTCTCAGGACAATGTGCGATTGTGATTTGACCGTTTATTTGTTTAGCGCACAGGTCTACGAATCCTTATAATAGTAATAGGTTCGTTCACGACTCAAAGAGCAATGAATTAGTTTTCTATGAGGCTATAAAGCTCTTGTCATACTTCAATGGAAATGTAAGTTTGGTCCGTTTAGCTTGTGAAGTTCCTAGGCCATAAGGCAGCAATTGGTCTGGATGGTGGAGGCTGTGAGCAAACAAAATTTTACCAACCTCTGATTTCAGTTCAGAGAAAAAGAAAGAAAGAAAGAAAAAAAAAAAAAGCCGAGCAAAGAAAACCAAAAATCCCAAACTTTCAAGCAATTCTGTTAATTGAAAGGATCTATTTTTAATTTTCCAGTTGAGTAATTATTGATGAAAGTCACAGCTGAAACCAAGACTTCAGTAACTTTTTGATCTAATTAACCTGACTAATATGAAGACGGTACTTTTTATGAACGATGTGGGGAGTCAAAATTTTTCATCACCATTACCTGGGTCCAATTTTCGAGCTCACCTATTGGTGATAGGCTAGATCGGCAAGGAATTTTTATCAAATTTTTATGTGGGCCCTTCTGAGTTATTTGTGAACATAAATTTGTAAAACTTTCATTTTCATCCTTTTTTAACTAGTTTAAGATTGCCGTTTCAGGTTGGCAAGGACTTTATGTCTGATCACTTTTATGGGTCGTCCTGAGTTATTTGTGAACATAAATTCTGTAAATCGGCGAGATCACTTTTTCTGGTTGCCAAGGAAATTTTTTCTGATTTTCTTATGAACATCTATGAATTTTATGATTTTCTTATGAACTTCTATGAATCGTAGCTTCCACCTATAGAAAGGGCTTCCTTCCTTGCTTGTTTGCTTGCTTTCTTGCTTGCTTGCTCCCTTTCTTGCATACTTGCTTGCTTCCGTCCTTGCTTGCTTGATTGCTTGCTTGCTTCCTTCCCTCCATCCTTCCGTCCTTCCTTACTTCCTTCCTTGCTTACTTGCTTGCTCCCTTTCTTGCATACTTGCTTGCTTCCTTTCTTGCATACTTGCTTGCTTTCGTCCTTGCTTGCTTGCATACTTGCTTGCTTCCTTTCTTGCATACTTGCTTGCTTTCGTCCTTGCTTGCTTGCATACTTGCTTGCTCCCTTTCTTGCATACTTGCTTGCTTCCGTCCTTGCTTGCTTGTTTGCTTGCTTGCTTGCTTGCTTCCTTCCTTCCTTCCTTCCTTCCTTCCTTCCTTCCTTCTCTCCTTCCTTCCTTCCTTCCTTCTCTCCTTTATTCCTTCCTTCCGTCCTTCCATCTTTCTTTCTTCCTTCCTTCATTTCCTTGTGTTCTTGTTCAATTTTTGTTTGTTTCTTCTTTTCTGTGTTTCTTTGTTTCTCGTTAGTATCATTTTCGTTCCGTTTCTGTTTTCTTTATCTTTCTCAACTTCACTTACCTTTCCTTTAAACTGATGTTACATGGGACTGATGTACCTGGAAATGTGTACAGCGTTCCAACAGTTATGGTTACAACAGACGGTTATATATAAATCAATCTGTTATCGAAAAAATCTTTTTATTGAACTTATGACTCCTTGATGCGGGCATACAAAAAGTACATTTTCTGGCTACCTTGGATTAGTATAAAATCCCATAGAAGACCTTTGCTTTGAGCGAAATTACGTTAAGTGTTGAGGAAATGATTATCAGTCCCTACAGGCGGAAGGTTACTTCAAATATGGCGGTGTGTGTGGGTGGGTGGGAGCGAGAGTGTCGGGATTTAGATTCTCATGTTAGAGACTTGTACACTTAGGTCAGATCAACTAAAGAATAACGATTAATACCATGCATTGCTGACAATTGTGGCCCTCAATTCCAACCTCATTAAAGGAAAAATAAACAAAGATACAAACAAATAAACAAATGAATAAAAAAATAAATAAATAAAATAAGTGAATGAGGTGAATGAACGGATGGACTGGGGTAAGTGGGTTGGTGGGTGGGTGGATGGGTGGATGGATGGATGGATGGATGGATGGATGGATGGATGGATGGATGGATGGATGGATGGATGGATGGATGGATGGATGGATGGATGGACACAAAAATGAAATAATTTTTTTGTGGTGGCCTGGCCAATGCTTTTTAACGTGTTCCTTTTAATACAATGCTTGTCGTCTCATTTGCATGCATCCGTAATAACAGCTATTAAAAAACATTGTCTCCGGCTTGCACTATGAAGGGTCAACCAACTTCATGCATTTAAAGATCAACTTTGACCCTCATCCCTTGTCACTCTCACATAGGCGAGGGTATCAATGGGGCGGGTAGCTTTTACGACTAACGGTTAACTTTTTCATTTACGGTTAACATAAAACTTGCAAATGAATTTCCGTTGTTTCTAAAAGAGTTAATGATTAAATTACATTATTGAATTCAACCCATTCTGGATTGAATGCATAACATTAAATCAAATATCTCATTGGTTAACGTCATTGACACTCTTATTGACGTACAATACGTACAAGGCTTTGCGCTTACATATGAAGTCATTTAATCCCATGCCGTTGCTTGCTTATTCTCAGCCTTCACTTCTACATGTATTTCAGCTTCAGGAAAGAGGAGTATGACCCACCGGCCCAGTGGCGCACGACATGTACCTACAACGCACAGGTAACTGAGTATATTTGAACAAAAGATGTTTGTACTCTCAATTGTTGTTGATAGATCAATAGTTGTAGTCAGGTCATAATTTCAATTTGCGAATCTGAAAAGAACTCTTGAGAATCTGAAAAGAAATCGTGTAAATCTGAAAAGAAATCGTGTGAATCTGAAAAGTAATTGTGCGAATCTGAAAAGAAATTGTGCGAATCTGAAATGAAATCGTGCGAATCTGAAATGAAATCTTGCGAATATGAAACGGAAATCGTGTAAATCAGAAAAGAAATCGTGCGAATCTGAAAAGGAATCTTGCGAATCTGAAAAGTAATTGTGCGAATTTGAAAAGAAATTGTGCAAATCTGAAAAGGAATCTTGCGAATCTGAAAAGGAATCTTGCGAATCTGAAAAGTAATTGTGCGAATTTGAAAAGAAATTGTGCAAATCTGAAAAGAAATTGTGCGAATCTGAAAAGAAATCGTGCAAATCTGAAAAGAAATCGTGTGAATCTGGAACTGAGAAATTGTGTGAATCTGAAAAGAAATCGTGTGAATCTCAAAAGAAATTGTTCGAATCTCAAAAGAAATCTTGCCAACTTGAAAATAGTTGTGAAGCAAAAAGGTCTATTCGGTTGAGATTCGAGCCCTTGTTGTCAGACACGAAGTACACAATTTTGAGAGAATCCGCACCAGTGAATGCCACCAAAGCCACCCTGTCTTTGTTTGCCATTTTTCATCCATTTCTAGCAAAATCAAGACATCAAATTTAGTGCTTTGAGACTTTCCAGGTGCAATAAAGATAAACAGTGAGTTTACTCAGTTTGATTTCGCAGGTTTTCTGTTGCCAATGTACAATGATATGGATGAAGAAACAAAGACATGAGTCAGTGTCAAGCCAAAAGGGAAGACTCAAGGTAACACTTTGTTATATTAGTTATTTTTAACTATTTTTAAAGTCTTTGTTATCAAACTTGAAGTCGTTCGTTGAAACATGAACATCCAACATAAGTAGGTGCTCTCCAGTTTTCATACTAGAATCCCAATGCATGCCAACATGCTTCATTTAGAGTCGTATATTTGTTGTAACAAAGGTCTTTGAATCTTAAAAAGTGCGTAATGTCGAAGCTTATATAATTGTTTTAGCTGCTTTGATATTTTTGTTCTAAAAGTTTCGATACACTTGATGAGCCGCGCATAGACGAGTCCGCAATCAACAAAGACAGCGGTAGCTTTCCTCGAGATACGTTTTCTTTGAGGCCTCCAATCCGGGCTGAGATCAGCCAAAAAATGTTCTGGACGATCTAACGACTAGCGTGCGTCACTTTTGACTGCGAGAAAAATAGTATTTATATGACAAGAAACACTTGTTTAGTAACTGACTCGTACATAAATACAAAGTTAAGAAAAACGCAAGTGTCAATTTAGAAATACTTGAAGTATACGTACCAGCATATGAGCGATGATTATTAATCATTTATTAATAGCTGGTTGTTTATTAGTCAGGCCTATAATGTGTCGGTCCTTCTTCAGTCCCCCCTACGCCCACTAATCAAATTCACACACTCCCATAACAACCGTAACACGCAACCGTATCTACCGCCGATTTTTAGCTACAATTCTATTAATAATTTATTAGAGATGAAGACTTTATAGATATATTAGATATTCATCACTTTTTTAAACATTTCAATTAATGTTTGTTCTGTGTAGTAATTTATTCAGATTTTATTAGCATTTCAATCATTAGTACTTCTCAACACACCTGTTTTAAAGACTGATCTTGACTACTACATCATGTTTGTCACTATCTATTTATACACAAGACCGGATATCATAAGAGATTGTTAATATTCAATGCAGGAGGTTTGGCTTCTGAGAAGACACTCGTTCCTTCAGGCTGGCCGTCGGCTGGGGGTGCCGACGCATGCGCACTACCTTCCACTTGAGGAATGTTTGCGTTTTTACGAGATTGATGTGATAATGAAATGTTGATTTGCTCAATAGGGTCCAGTTATTCACGAACTAACGCCCTCCTTCGTGAGCTCCGAAAGCACGCTTCGGGCCTGGTTGTATTAATTATAACAAACCAAGAATTCAAATTCAAAGTAAACAGCAATTAAGTCATTTTCTCGTGTAAGTTACTCAAGCATTTGAATCACTCCAGCTAGGATATTATACCTCTAATTCTGCTCACAAAGAGATTAGTCCAGACATTAGTCTCAACGTGTCTTATGTTCTATTAGTAAATGGTAATATAGATCACGTGCCAGGAAGTCGAACCAAAATAGGAACTTTTTCAAGTGCATGAAGTATTTTGGTGTACTATATATAATGAAACAAGGCAGAGTGCATAGTAATGTAATTTTTCAGAATATTTGGTGGCACATCAATTGAAGAAAGATCTCTTATGGTGTGCAATATTCATAGTGCATTAAACTTGTACTTTTCCAAAGTGCATGGGCGACAACAAAAACTCCAACTTTTAAACACATCATTCAGCCCAACGATCCTATTTCACGATCTCTACGGCTGTGTTGATGCACTTTATTAGGTATAGAACAGTTTTTCACCTCGCAGACCCTAGCGTGTAGTTCTACTAAATTATTTACTCGTCTGATGTTCTTACAAGTGAATGAGATACCTTCTCAGTTACTTTAGACGACATGAACAGCTTTGGTCATGATCGTTAATTAGCAAACTTAGCAAACTGATCCAATTAGATTCAAGACACGAAACGGTAGAGCTGAGCCTGAGGCTTATTCAATACATTCAAACTGGTTGTGTTGTCTTACTTGCGACATCTTTGTCACTCTGAAACTTTGCGCACATTATAAGTTATCGACAGAATCGAAGCAGAAGAAAAGTCGCCCATGATAGTTAATGCAACGCTATTGGTCAAGAAAGAGCCGAACTGTTAGACTCGTTATTATTGGATTTATTTTTTCCTTTCAGTCGGATTCTTCTATCTCACGCATTCTTTTACGTCTTCAAAAATTGCTGCTACGTGTGGCATTCCTTGTTAAATCTCATTAGGTA
The DNA here is from genome assembly GCA_900234385.1 of Anemonia viridis. Taxonomy (NCBI): domain Eukaryota; kingdom Metazoa; phylum Cnidaria; class Anthozoa; order Actiniaria; family Actiniidae; genus Anemonia; species Anemonia viridis. The sequence continues at coordinate 456 of OCZR010104459.1, read as the reverse complement.
GCAGTGAAATGAGTGCGAGCAACAGACTATACTGTTTATCTAAGGCTTGCCGCATACTTGGACTCGTAGACATGAGCAGACAAATTCCACTGAATTTCTAATCAACTGCTTGCACTTTATCGCTCTCAATAGCCCACTTCAGCGTAACCGACCTCCTCTCCGTTATAGTTCTCTGAATATGCTTGCGCACTAACCAAAAATACTTTCCGCTTTTACTCTATATGTGTCTTTATGTCCTACTTTGGAGAAAGATTTGCACTGACTATGTTTTTTGTAGAGTTTCTCAAAAGTTTTAGAAAATGTATCTGTACAAGAGGAACGTCTATTTTCTTCTTGAAACGGCATACATGATGTTATTCGTCCTTCCTTCCTTTTTTTGCTGTCTTTCTTTCTTCTTTCTTCTTCTCTTTCTCTCTCTTTCTTTCTTTTTCTCAGCTCCTTTCTTTTTCCTTCGTT
>OCZR010103737.1:0-10243 GCA_900234385.1 Anemonia viridis | reverse complement strand
GAGTGATTTCATTCTACAGACAAATTCATTTACAGGAATCATCTTCAGGCACAGTAGTTCCTTCTCTTAGTAAAGACATTCATTCATTTGCCACAGATTTTGCATTTCAGGCCATAGAGAATGGTTTGGTTCAAGTGTTTCAATATTTAATGCTTAATTATAAACTGAAAGCAGTAACAGAAACAACTGAAGATGGAAGATGCTTCTTGTTTTCCTCAATACTTAGTGGTCAAGAAGAAATATTGGGACTGTTACTAAAGGTTAGTTGAAAAGCCTAGAACATGGGCAAGAATGCATCATTTTTATAGTTGTTGTATCATCTGCCTCTTTTCTTCCCTGCAAGCAGAGCCCCCCATCTTTCTCTCTTCTTTCATCAGAGGAGAGAGGAGGGAACAACATTTTTTTAATTTATGATCAAATTTATTTTTGATGCAGCTACTGTCAAAATCAGAGGACTGTGACAATTAAATTGCAAAGTTTTTCCCTACAGCACCCTTGTCACAATTCCATAAAAAAAGTGTTGCTGTCAGAACAGTGCTATATTGTGTTGACATATTTCTCCCTCCCCTCCCCAATGTATTTTCTACTACCCTGCAGCAAAATATTCCTAATACTTTGATGTCCTATAGTCTCACCCTAATTTAGATGTAAACAGACGATCAGCCTCATCTGGCAATACACCACTACATGCTGCAGTCAATGCTGGGAACACTAATATTGTCAAGATACTTGTTGAAGCTGGAGCTAATGTGAATTGCTGGAATGGTGAATGTGAAGGAGCAGCCCCACTACACTGGGCAGTTATCAGTGGTAAGCAATGTGAAGCATTTGAATAATAAATTTAGTTGTCAGGTAATTTACTTTCATTCCTTTGGTTTAATAATAAGTCAATTTATTATTGTTGACTGCATCTTAGGGAACAAAGACATGGTGTCCCTGTTGCTGTCCTTGGGTTGTGATCCATCTGTGAAAATGGGAATTCCAGCAAGTGTGACTCCTCTGGATCTTGCTAAAGATCTGGGCCTAGAAGACATAATAATATTACTGGAAGATATTAAGATTTCTGAGTGAAAACATTGGCAAAGATCTGCTACCTGTGATACCATGAAGTTCTTGATGGTTGGAAACATCTTACTGGTAAAAATATTGGCTATTGATTATTTCTACATAATATGAATTTTACACTCTTTTCTATAGCAAGTGCAGAATCACAGTTTTCTGTCTTCAGTGATGAATTATATCTTACACTAAAAGGTTTGAACCCAGGATTGTATGACAAGTGTTGAAGATCGTGATGGTAAAGATGAGAAAGTCTTTTCTGACATTGTTATGGAAACATGTTGAATGAAATGCTAGTACACTTTTGAGACTGACTAATACAGCACATGCTATTGAAAATCACTGACTGTATAGACTTGTTCATGATTGTGTACTACATGTCAGCCAGTTATGTTGGATAACAAGATAAGAATCTGAAGGGGTTGAATTCTTTGTCATTCAAAAATCTATTTATTTCCTTTCATCCGGCAAGGCTCTCATTTTAACAAATCTTTCCTCTGCAAAATAATTTCAGCAATGAAAAGCATTAAAAACTAATTAATATTCTATTATTTTTTGCTTTTACTAATGTTTCAAAAAGGTTTTTCTCAAAGAGTTTTATAACATGAAAATGTTTGTATAATATTTTTTTTTCCATTTCGGAATGAATTAAACTATTTCATGGTTTTATCAGTGAAATGTCTTCAAATGTATTATATTTTACTTGTTCAGTTGATTCAAAGAAGGATTTGGTCGATGAGAGAAGATTGTGCAAGTCACAGTTGACACATGCAGAAAAACAATGTTATGAAGCAAAATTCCAGTCTTTGTACTATGATTTTAATGAATGGTTTGAACCGCGGTGTGTTTATAACTACATTTCTTTCTTTTTTTTTTTGTAATATTTTGACAAGAATGCAAATATTTTGGTTCATTTTCAGACAAATTCATAACATAACTGATAGATGTTTCTTATCCTACAGATGGTTATTTGATTGCGAAAAATATTTACCGTTTTGGCCAAAACTCAAACCAACACTATCAGCTTTAGTCAAAACTTAGGACCAATGTAGTGACCGCCTTATCTAGCAGCCAAATGTAAACAGGAAGTCAGGTTGCTATATGTTAGACGAACACACACACACACACTGAATCGACTTTATCTTGGGGTTAGAAGGCCAAGTCTAGTAGGAAACTGATGGAACTAAGTACGGTCACGTCTAGTAAGACAATCCTTCTAAAAGCCACGCCTACTAAGGAAAGTCTTTCTTTCTAGTCGGTTTCACATGTCGTAGGATTTTAAGCCATTTTAAAATGCTCCGACAAGTGCTTAAGCAGCGTATACGTCTGTTGTAGGGCCATTTACACGACACAATTTCGAGTTGTTTTTGCCGTATACGTTAAGTTGAGCGCGGCAAAACCGTGCCGGTAATAAATATTAATAGGCATTTCCAAAATGTTTCTAGGTGACCAAGACTGAATAAAGATATATTTTTCTAGGAAATAAGGCGACTCCTTTAGTTCAATTCGTTTATTCAAAGCAAGATTCATAATGAATCATCGTAGGTCGGTCGACAAAGAGAAAAGCCTGTAAGTCATAGTTCACACACACACAAATTCTTTTCATCAAAAGTTTCTAACAACCACTAAAAGACTAAATAAAGATTTTTCTATAGAAAATAAGCCAACTCTTTCAGTTCAATTCTTTTATTGAGTTCAATTTGTTTATTGAAAGCAAGATTCAGCGTAGGTTGACACATCCGTGAAGATATCCCTCTGGCTACTATGATAATATCATGCAAAAAGACTGAAATACGTTTTTTTAAGGAAATAATAAGTCAACTTTATGATCAATTTGTTTTGTTCCGGGTTCTTTTCAACAGCTAGTGCTTTAGAGGAACGGAAAAGCAATCAAGTCTTTTAGATTTTCATCCTGACTGAGTCTTTGTTCAATACTCTTTTTTGAGAGTCAAATTGGTTTCTGCCATTCAACCTGCAAATAGAGACCTCGTCTAATCGGCAGATCGGTATCAATTATGCTCGCTGTTTAGAAACATCCGCATGGGATAGGAATTGTTTCGTATGAGCCAATGATTCCTTCAGGATTTTTGACTTGAATCTAATGATATCAAAGAAGACCGCCCGTAGTTATCCATTGTTTTCAATTCATTCAACGCGTGCAAAAGTTCGACGTCTAAACTGGGCCTAATATTCTTCAATTTGCTTCTGTTCCATTCAACCACATACACAATATCTTCATGGTTTGATTTTTAACCTTTTCAGTTTGCGGGTTTTATTGGCAGGTTCAATTGTTCATAGCGGCAAGTTTAAGAAAGTAGTTCTTTAAATTACGTGAAAACTGCCGATTTTTCGAAGTACTTGGTGGGCGTTCTTTCCTTGCTGCCTGCAGTAGTGAGTCGGCAATTCCTGCTGGACTTCCTGCTGTGCGTAGATTTTAAGGAGAACATTCAATCAGAATGGCCACTAGAAGATCCGGACCAAGTATCACTTAACAGAAAATGAGCAACAAAATAATTCAACCTCCTGCCCTATTATGGCTTTTTCCGCGTCAAGATTGCTTTTTTCCTTATTTATTAGTACTCGCTTTTGGTTGTCCCCTCGTCATCAGTTACTGACGTCGTTATACCACTATAAATACGGCACAAACCTCTTCGCATTTTGTTTCATGTTCAAATGTTTGAACTCGTGAGAAAAAAGAAAAAAGGAACTACTGACAAGATTATCAGTTATTAGCTTGGGATGTTTTAGCAGTTTTTCTTGCCTTTTGTGTTGTTGAAAATAATAGGGCATCATCTTCTTTGAAGGTTTTAAAATGTTTCCCATTCTCCGAAAAGACCGGCAAGAATTGAGCTAAGTTTGCTGCGATTCACGACCCCAAAAACGTTTTAATTATAATATACAGTAAAGTAGATTATCAGCCCTTCCAGGTTGTTTTAAACATAGTGCAAATGAGAGTCTTATTATGGTCACTTTACTAAGGGAAATTACTAAACGGTTTGTTCTGTTGTCTTTCGTTTTTTCTCGCTTCAAGTTTGTCTCGCTTCAATATATTTGCTATGTAATTATGTCTTGATTTGCTTTAAGCGATTAAGCAAATATTCTATTCTATGTTCCATATCGGGATAGCATCCTCAATCTCCGCTTTTATACGTCGCATAATGCTATGGGTTTCTGGGGGGGCTGAAGATAAAATCTTTAATATTATCATAAAGATGTAATAAGAATCGAAGAAAAACCGTCCAAAAATACTTATTAATCTATCAGAATTCATAAACCAGAAAGAAAGAATAGGTTTGCGAGTGAATGTCACGACATTTCTTAGTATGTCTGAAAAACAAAACGTTGTGGAATTAACTCTGAAACTCTGATAATTTTTCAGTGATAATAGCAAATATTCTCAGAATTTCACAATGAGTTTTGAATTTTCGAATAACTTTTGCCATTTGCCATAAAGTGCAAAGCATTATGGGGATGTGAACCTGAGATTTGGCGCAGATTCATATCAAAGGATGAGATTCCTTTTTTTACAAAATTGTTCCTTTTGTTTGATATTTCATAAAAAGTAAATCATAAAATTTAATTAAGGAAAAAAAGTTAGTCATCTTGACGCAAAGTTTAGGAAATAGTGTCAAAGTAAAGGTAATGTGTTTAGAAATCTAAGACCACTGACGTCACTTTTGTTTAAACTGGTACACTCATTCAGAAATGAAAATTTAAAAAAACTAGAATATCCTATAGATGAAAAATATCTGAAAACAAATAGGGAATATTCTAGGGCTTGAAGAGTGAAGTGTCTTTTCTAACAGTGTCTAAGATGAGATTATTTAGGTTCACGATTTACCTCGGTATTCTTGCGGTTGCTAAACAACGAGGCAAAACAACCAAACAGCACACTACCACACTAGTTTACCGCTAGTTATCATCTCTTTACAACCAAACAGCACAATTGAGACAATATTTGCTTAGAAATGTTAAAAATTCAACTAAAGTTATGAGTACAAGAACAAGTTATTCATTAATATTGGGGAACACAACAGGTGAATTACTAAAGTTGCTATAATTAGAAAACATTGCGCTTGCTGAGTTCGGGTATTGACAAAAGGAATTCACCACAATTACTGAGCTCTCCGTTGTTTTACTAATTAAAGTTCTGTACAATATTGATGAACTGGTGCTTCCTAACGAGTAACATTCACACTTGCCAGACAGCCGTTTTTCCGACTTTTTAGTATACTCAGACTTGTGAAATATATAGTATCCCATTATAAAAATGTCAGTTTTTTGTTGACATTATTATTTTTCATAATTTTTAATTTTCTGTGCAAAGTCGATGTCCTGGGTAACTAAACTGAGTTGTTCTGTGGTTAACATTATTTTATTGATTATTGTATTTCAGTTGTGTTGTTCAATTTAGTGTTATATTCAGGTAATAACTATGACTCAAGACCATCTCCCGGCTATATTTAATTTTTCACCAATCATCGGTCGCCCAGCTGTCGTCTCGGTTACCAAGGCAACCATCTAACAACCAGTCCTCATTTTCATCTCAAGTATAAAAATATAAATCAATTTGTTTTAAAGTCGGGATTTTTTCTTTGTTGATATATTCAATTTACTAAGATCCTTTACTGTACTTTTCAATTTAGAAATTAGTTCGAAATCGTCTGAATATTATAACTGAATTGAGTATTAGAAACACAGATAATATTCACTTTTTTCCGTTATTTCTTTCGTTTCATTTTATTATATATATATTATATACAAAACATACATGCAACAATAACAATTTATTTGATTCTATTCGGCATAGTCAGTTATACTTTCGTGTCTTGTTAGCTGAATTCATTCAACAAAAGATATACAGCCTTTTGGTGAACAGTCTTAGAGAAACTGAATAGCGTTTTCTGTCTCAGAATCGACCGCTAATGCGCGCGGCGGTCTGCGTCGATATCGTCCGGCAAAAAGGGACACCGGCCGGAGTGATACGTATGGTTACGAAAGCATATAAATGTGTTTTATTTGCCCGGTATAAGTGCACAAGGAAAATCCCAACATGAACAACTCCATTAGACACGGGAATTAGTAAATTGCTCAATGAAGCAGTCTTGGAGGAATAGGAAGGCCGGCCAGCTCAGTAGTCTAGATTCATCGGTTATCTAAAGTCGGTAGCCGTCTCGTCAGTCAGTATATCATCCTAGATGCCGGGCTGACAGCTAGCTGGTTGAAGAGTACTGATCAGAGATGGTATCATAAAACTCTTTCTCCAGGTTCTCGTATATCTGTTGCACGATCGGTAATAACTCTATGTATATATGTACACGATACTTTTCATATTAGGTAGATATCCTAGCCTAAGTGAAATCTTAGATCTCAGTTCAACCTCATCGGTTATTGGTTGTGTCCTCTTCCGTGAAGAGGTCAGCCAGTCACCGGTAAAGTGTTCTTGGTTTCTGGTATCATCCGGCGGCTTTAGTAGACCAATAAAGACTCAACTTCCAATTCTTCTTAGCCATTTTCACAACTGACTGCCCCGGCCGGCGATAGCCCATGTCCTTGAGCAAACAAAGATAACTTGGTTCCTTTGAAACCTTCACATTTTGCACCTGCCGGGAACTAAAATACTTAGTAGAATGAATCTTTTAGATTAAATACATTTCTTCCATATTGCGCCTCAGAAAGATTTCTTTGAGTTGTTCTGTGACATTTATCAAGCTGCTTTCATTCTCTGGACAGACCCCTCCTCTGCGATAATTCCTTTTGCTTTTCAGATATAATAAGTAAGAAGCGCTGGGTTTTCGATAAACATTCTCTTTTGCTTCCTCTGTTTTCGAGGTGTTTCGAGGTTCAATTTCCTTGGCTGTTGATTGAGACTCAATTGTAGCGCTACATTGATCCTTTTCGACCCCGTTTTGTGCTTTTTGTTTCTCTAAAAGTCTGTCTCGTCTCCGTTCTGATAACAGTTCGCTAGCTGATGAGCTATATTTCTTATCGGTCGTTCTAGTTTCCCTCTTTACTGGATTAATCTTAGTACCAGATAATAAACATGAATTTTCATCGGTTTTAAACGGCGTATCCTTACTTATTGGTGGCAATACCGAATATGATTTTGGGAACTCGTGTCCCAAGTTGATCTCAACTGTTGTATGTTGTCTTGACGATGGAAAGGTAGAAGTCTTCTTCGGAAAGGGATCAGTTCTTGCTTGTAAGGTTGCACGATGTAAAGAATGAAAGTCACGGCTTGGAATCTTCTCCCTCTTGATTCGAACATGTGGCTGAAGAGAAGCGTGGTTCGACAGTGATGAAGGCTTGTTGTTGTTCCAAGACCGATCTCCGTATAATGTCGCTGGTAGCGCGCCTTGGATCGGCGGTAATTTGAAGTTCCTTCTTGAATTCAAGGAGTTTATCGAAGATTTATCCATTCCCTTGAGAATCCATGAAGCAGGGCAACTGCTCAGTGCAGGGCAAGACTTCAAACTAACAACAATAGCCTATTAGATTAAGTTGCTACCGACACGAGTGCATGAACTCTCGGTATCGGGTCGGTATCGAGCACGGAAAACAGGCGTAAATACCGCGGTCACATCTACCTGACATAGTAGATTTGTCACGCTGATGTAATATACCACTGACAGCGACGACCCTTTTAAGAAGCCCCCCTCCGTTGTCATTTATCAATACATGAATTTCGTGTTGTACAACATAAAATTCTAAAGTTAAGAATTTAAAAATATTTCATGCGTCCTGGTATTATTTTATTTTTGATGTCAAAATGTATATCGAACGGAAATGGAATTTGTCGTCTAAAATCGATGAAAAATGACATTAACATTGAGTCAATAGAAGTGCCGAGAAAGCGAATTTTTTGTTTGCTTGTTGAGCCAATTGGCTCGAATGATTGACCATTTGATTAAATGAATGGGTATTCATATTGATGGTGGTACGTCCTACATTTTGTACCTTATTTAATTCACTTCTAAGGAAAACATTCGCGTTTTCACTCAAGTCTTGGGCGCGCGATATGACGCAGTTCACTTTATTCTACGTCGATTCCATCTATTCCTTAAAATATCCCTTTTTCTTTTGGCTTCATTTTATCATCTTGAAGGAAATTCTTTTTTTTTTGGTCATTTTTTCGATCTTTTGAATGAGGTTTAGTGTTTTTAGCAGAACCAAAATAGGAATTGAAGATAAGAAAAGGGTCGATCGGTCAAAAGCAACAGCCTACGGCAAAACCTCTCGATTTGTCTTAAACCAGGTTTGTCGGAGTGACAAAAGCGCAATTTAGATTCTTATCTTTTTGGATTAAGCCTCTTATCTGGTCCAACTACTTCCTCTCTATTATCAATTTGATAATGTTCATTTCGTTATTAGGAGTTTTGAGATACGACAAAACAAATCGGTGTATATTTCGGCTGTCTTGATGGAGCCCTTGGGGCTAGCATTACGAGAACCTAAAGACATACATTGATAAGTGGCTGGCTACGTTTCCTTTCTAGCCAACTGTGCGTATTTTATGATTCGATTAGATCCACCTCTTTTCACCATGCTCCAGGAACTGCTAAATAATAGCGAGGTCACGTGACTACTTCCTGACGCAATACCTGTGGTATTAATTAAAGACTGCTGAGAATAGGACTAACTGCGACTCACAAGCAAAAAATGTTCGCGTATTAACAGGGCTGAAAAACGAGAAAGCGGTACAGTATTGGGAAAAATCGCGGGCTCACCTGCTTATGAAAAAAATCTAAAAGTTAGCTACGAAAGTCAAAAAGTTAAGCTCATTTCTGGAAAGTTAAGAAAAATTTTCATTTTAATCTAGTAACTAAAGCCTAAGGTTTGTTTTTGCGGTATGTAGCTATTTTCTATAGTGAAATGCCTTTCTCTGAAAACCTCGCGATCGACCAATTTACGTAAAAATTTGGAATTTTGCACTGGAGGTTTACAAAGGACATTTGGCGCGTGCTCATACGTTATTTAGCCCTGTCGGCTTATTCTGATCTCAGCTTCTACTCTGCGCGCGTTTCCCATTTAAAGAGGCTAGTGTGGCTTAGTACGCTGACTCCCAACTAAAAGTCACGATAGAAGAATTTCGCCGAGAAGCGAACTTTTGCTGCGTGAAATGAATTGAAAACAATGGGTAATTAGGCGGTCTTCTTTGACGTCTGAACTGGGCCTTACATAACTGGAGAAGAGAGAGGGAGGTAAAGTTCTCGTAGGCGAAGACATTAAGAAACTGAATTCAAAATATGTTATACTTTGCCTTTTTTACGCAACTCAAAAAATCCCTGCATTTATTATAATTTATTTAATGAATTTTATTGACTCATTCAAAATTCCTTTTTACTTTAACAATATGCGACCAACAAGCGAGCGATTCCCTTACAAGTCGATCAGTACGATCAGTGCTCTTTTATTAGGCTAAAATTACGTTCATTGGATTGTGCATTAGGAAAAATTTCCACTTGCCTTTTTATTTGTTCTTGTTTCTCATTCATGTGGAGGACACACGGTGCAAATGCAAGTGCGTTGTCGAGTACAACAGTTGCGCCGTGTATCCAGAAAAACGATCGAAGGAAAACTACTTGATATATACTAATAACTTGATGTATTTCTATAACCGAAAGCATGCACCTCAGTCGTCTATTATATTGAGCCAGTATGAATCATGCACTGGTTTTCACCGTGATTTCATTAGTTTTATTCAGGGGAGCCAAGAGCACCGATCAGCCCCTGAGCAGTACTGAACAGATTGACGGGTGAGCTACCATCTGTGATGAGGGTAGACTTGAGACCAAGGGACTGCAGAAGTTTAGCCTGGAAATGAATTAAGGAAGACAACTGTTAGAGTCAAACACAAACACTAACTCGTCATATGTGATTGGTGGAAGTTTATGGATGGAAGGAGCTGAATGTTTCCAACTTCTCGGTTCCCTCAGCAACAGTACCAGCTATCGTGGAAAGCCGTATCAAATGTTTATTGGTGGCGCATGCGCAGTTATGCAGCCAAGCATTCTTCCTTACCACGGGGTCGCGGTCAAGGAAAAGATACAAAAACAGCTGTGATCAGTCTTGTCTCACCTCGGTGTTAACTCCATGTCTGCCATCAAACCGCCATCAGCATTTGGGCCGCCCCCAACATATCAAACAGAACAAACATATACCTGCATCTCTGGACCAGCTGTGG
>OCZR010103561.1:0-18112 GCA_900234385.1 Anemonia viridis | reverse complement strand
AAAAATATTCATGCAAGCTCCAAAAAAAAATTCCTTCACAGTAATGAAGGGTAAAAAATATCCCTGCACAAAATAAATTGCCCACCCCCAACCCCTCAAAAATCTAATGGTCCGTCCCTTTAATAGGTGTATTACGTAAATCAAGAACGTCACATTTCCGCATCAAATAACCTTGGCAGGTTATACTATTTTTAACCATCACTTCTACTTAGACTAACAAAACGATTGATTACTTATATATTTCATTTATTAGTCTAAAAGATTCATTCTAGCAAGTTTGTCGAATTTGTAAGGATGCAAGAAACAAGTTGTCTCAACTTGTTGAGCTGAGGTATGCACTATGAGGCCAGGAAGAGTGTTTTGGGATGAGAACCAATAAGGTTTCTAATATTTTGAATTACATTCCCCGACTCTCATATTACCTGTCTCCTCGCTTCAATGTTTCAACAATGTTTTGAGCACACAAACATTGGAGCCACAAGCTTCACAAGTTTTATTTTTAATACTTATGATTTTTTACACAAAGTTGTTTTACAAACTTAGGAGGTATCAAACCTTTCAGTTTGTATAATTATTTTTTTTTGTTTTTAATTTTTATGGTTTTATTTTCCAGTTTTGCACAAAAACAATTTAGAGCAAGCAAAAGCTATTTGAAACCAAAACTGCATGCAGTGAATCCTTGGGAGCACTGAAAGTGCCTCGGAAATCTCTACAGTAAAATATCAAAGCCTCTCTCTATATATACACATTTTGATTATAATAAAAAAATGACACAATTAGGCTGATTACAAACATCGAATTTCACATGAGCCGAACCTAATGACACCAAAGAACACTGCCTCATTATCCATGGTTTTCAATGTGTTTGGCCCATGAGAAGTTTGATATATTTGACCTGGGCCTAACTGCTTGATTTACAATCACAGTCTGATTATAATTTGATTCTGAATGAATTTTGTGTAATGAAAGAGTTTTCAACGATTAAAATCAATCTTTGGTAATAAATATCTATAAAGTTTTCAGATTAAAATCAATCCTTGGTTAAATAAATTAATATCTATAAGGTTTTCAGATAGATAAATTATCAATGTCATCATCCTGTTAGTCATCATGTTCTTGTGCCTTCTCAAAGAACATAAAATCCTGCAAGGGAATATGAAAGTAGTAAGGAATAACATGGTAATGGAAATAAGTAAACAAATCAAATAAACAAGGAACATTTGTTGAATGAATGGATGGATGAATGAATGGATAAATGAACACATGGTAGGGTGGACGAATGAACAGTTGGGTTTAGACAGACACATGATAATGGATGGGTGAGTTTGTAGGTGGATTGGTGGGTAGATGGATAGATGGATGGGTAGGTGGATGGGTGCATGCATGCATGGATGAATGAATGATTGGACAGAATCGGATATGGAGGTTGTCAAGGTAGATGGTAATAAAAAAAAATCAAACTTACAATAAGAAAACAAGCACCAAGTATAACTGCTTTGATGTTTACATCAAGATCCATAGGAACTGCATTGAAAAAGAAAATAAAAATAAGAACTTACTAAACAAAATACCTTCAGATAAAAGTAGCCAACACAGGTAGCCCAAAACACAAACTAGAGGACATATGTATTACCCAAAATAGTGACCTTGATTTGAGTTCCTTGACTCATTTGATTTATGGGCAAATTGTTTTTGAAAGTTAACTGTACAATTTGCTTACATGTTATTCCAAAGTTATCAGCATCAGTGAACATTTCTTTCGCAAGGCCAGACCATTGTTTGGAAACTTTTCCCACCTGATTTTGAGCATCAGCTGACAACACCTGAATAAAGGAAAATGTTAGGAGATAAACAAGGAAGCATCACCATGGTCAGAATGTTGTGGGGATTTAAAAACATTCTGGGATTCCCAGGCATCCTAAGAGTATATTTCCATGGAATTCCCTGTCATATAAGGAGGAGAGTTTGAAGATTCTCAGACATTTTAAGGGGATTCCCAGTGGATGCTTTAAGGGGATTTCCAGAGAATGCTTTTAGGGGATTCCTAGTGGGTGCTTTAAGGGGATTCCCAAAGGATGCTTTAAGGGGATTCCCAAAGGATGCTTTAAGGGGATTCCCAGAGAATGCTTTTAGGGGATTCCCAGTGGTTGTTTAAGGGGATTCCCAAAGGATGTTTTAAGGGGATTCCCAAAGGATACTTTAAGGGGATTTCCAGAGAATGCTTTTAGGGGATTCCCAGTGGGTGCTTTAAGGGGATTCCCAAAGGATGCTTTAAGGGGATTCCCAGTCACACCAAAAGGATTTGGGGATCCTCACATGTACATACCCAGAGAAGGGTTTGAAAGAATCCGGTCCATTACATCCACATATGGTGTAGGAGGGTTTAAAGGCATTCCCAGGTATGGGGGTGGATTCAGGGGAGGGGTGCACACCCCCCTGAGATGAGCAATTTATTATTCATGTTTGACGCTCAAGTCCCAAATATAAATGGTGTACCCCTTTCTGAAAAAAAAATGTGGATCCACCCCTGTTTGACCTGGGAACTGCCAATTGGTTGGCTTGGTTGAGTATCTCACCATCATTCAGGAGGTCATTGCCTGGCTAGACCAACCCTCAGAGTCTTAAAATAACTAAGGAAAGTGGAGGGTGCTGAGTTTGTAAAAATATTTGCAAATGGTCAGACTTTCACGTGGCTCAGATGTTTAAGTTAATGCTGGTCCTGTCCCTTTCAACAAAGAGACATTAAAAGAGGTCCATAAGTTTGTCAGCTGAATTAGTGCTATGTACATTAAATGACTTTGTAACTTAGCTTGTTATTATTGAGGAGAATTTTCTCTAACTTTTCAAGCATTTACTATATTATTACTGACCTGGAATTCAACATCACCACAAAGATTAAACTGACACAGAGGCCCTTCAATCAGTAAAACAGTTTCACGATTCGCATTTTGAATGGCAAACTTTGGGATACAAATTGACCAACTGAAAAGAAAGAAAATGACAAAAAACCAATACATTAACATGTGATTGAACACATTTGTATAGGCCATTTGCACTAACAGGATGCATGTCCCTCACCACTCACCCCTCCCCCTTACGCAAGCAGTTGTATCAGAATAAACAACAGACATCCAACTTTAGAGAAAATGTGGTTAAATGAAATTTAATATAGAAACTACTTATTGCAATTAACCTCACCAGCGAACATTAGGTCAACCACAGGTCATGCCATTGCATATTGTTGTGAAACATGCTAGCTTGCACATCCCTGGTCTCAACAGTACAATGCATGACACTAATCAACAAGATTGCTATTGTATACTGTCGACCACGCCAGCTTGCTTATCTTTGGTCACAACAGTACCACGCCTATATATACCTGTCAGCGCTATCCATGTGATCTGTCATGTCAGAGGGTTTGCCGGCGACTGAAATAAATTATGCCATTCGCTATTGCTAGCTAGCTTGTACTACAACTTATCAAACTCATTAATATTCATTAGGCCGAACACAATAGAAAATTATGACCATGACTGAGTCTGTAAATCAGCAAGAGATTTGTCCTGATTTGCATATAACTTTAACTTTAACTCCAATTTCCTTGGTGAAAAGTGATTTTTTCTTGAAAATTTCAGTAATACATGGCTTAACTATCCTAGACGCTTGATAAGTGAGATAAAAGATTCACGTTCGACCTTTATGGGGCTAAAATGGCTCGCCTACGGCTCGCCATTTTAAATCCCCATAAAGGTCTCCAGCTCATCTTTTATCTATTACTTAAAAAATTCCCACCCACCCATCCTCTTGGTTGGGTATACCACAGTCAGTGTGACATGTGCAAGATGAGTCGTGACAGGGTTGCCATGGCTACCACCACTTTGTATCACACCTCTTTCATTCCACCGACCAAGCACCTAACACCGAGCTCATCTACGAGTGATGAGTTGAACTCAATATTAGTTGAGTGTCACTGACTGGAAGTTATTCTAAGCCCTGCAAATTTATATTCTGCACATGGTAAATCAAAGATTATTTTATGGTAGTCCTAGTATCATCACCAGTACTTACAGCTGAGCACAGTATCCCACAATAGTCCCTGGAGGTGACTGAACTTCAATCTCTTGTAAACAACAAGGAAAAAAGCAAGAAGAACAGCGAAGTGGTCGGGTCAAATGGATAACCTCTCGTTGATAATTGTCCAGGATTTTCATTTCGAAAGGACGTTCTGGTCCACAGCACTGCCGAGTACAGCAGTCAGTGTCTATCAAAAAAAAATAAAGTTTATGGTTCAATGTGATTGTAAATAAAATTTCATGGCCAGTATAAATTTTATGAAGTTTTCTCTATTTTGAAAATATGTACAAATTGTGTAAAATTGTACAATAAAAATATCACAAAATGCTGTAAATCACATCATTTCCGAGAGTCTGAATTTCAAAAATTTTAGGGTCCCCTAGAGACAGTCAATTGCCACGGTTCACATTTTCTAAACTGACTATGATTAAAAAGTTTATCAAAATTCCACTTTGAATTTTAAACATTTTGAAATCAAGCCTTTGCTTTGCCATCAAAAAGAGTCTTTTCATTTAGGAACTGTTCAATAAAATATACCTTACACAATAGAAAAAAAATAAAGACAGGCTAGTCCAGACTACAAGGTTCCGACTGATTGAGGAACCAATCAGATGGCTCTCATTTTACTAGCATGTCATATATATTATAAGCAGAATTATTATACTAAATTAATCAACATCTGCAGTACAGCTTAATCTTTGAAAAAAGTTCATATTATCAAAACAAAGGCATACAAATTGAACTTGTTCATGTTTACAAAAAAATGTCAAAAAGTAGTTAATAATTTATAAGGGTGTGTACAAGCCTGGTAGTTTTATGCTCTTACAAGTATAAAATGTTTTATCACAATAATTGATTCACATATTGAGAACAGTTTGGCATCTTAAATTTCGATTGGCAGCTAGTTACAATCCCTGATGGACAACTTTAATAATTGCACTGGGAATTCTATAGTTTTAATTGCATTTGAATATATATATATATATATTAAAACATAAGGTGTCAAACTCGTAATTTTGACATTCACTTCAGAGTTCTATTCATTAAAATATGAAGCTTGCTCATGGACAGTTTGGAGGATTAAATTATACAAAAGGAAGACAAAATAAGAATAATGATAAGAAGGGAAAATATAAAATTAATGTTAGAAACAATATAAAGACAAAAATAAAAAAATAACATAAAATGTAAAAACAAAATTAATGCTAAAAATTTATGTATAATTTAAATAAGCTTATAATATTATTACCTTGAAATTAAAGTAAAGGCTTCACCAAGGAAACCAAAAACAAACAAAATAAACTTATAATCACGAAATATTTGTTTTTGACAAAAATACCAATTTTGCTTGGTATATTTTGATTTTTTAAAGAAAAGTAAAGCTGACATATGCTTTAAATAATATGTAATAACTGTTAATATAAACCTAGAGGTCTTGTAGTGGCTGCCTAATCTTAGAGCAAAAATGTTATCAATTGAAGTTAAAATCATTTCAAAATTTCGAAGCCAAAAGTCTTAATAGAAATTCCTAAAATATAAAGTGAACATGCACAAAAAGGATTGCACGAAAAAAAATCAAAAGGAAATGATTCACTTTTCGCCAAGCTTCTGTCATGCATTTGTATTTGAAAATTTTGTGAGATGTTTTTCCATAGGTTTTGTTTACTTTAAGCTTACCTTCTGCTGCAAAATAGATTTGTTGTCCCATATTGTTTTTTACTTTGTACTTGTTATTCGTCTCAAATCCAGTAAAAGCTGTGAAAAATCAGAGAAATTTTATAGTGAAATATTTCATTTTCTGAATAGAGTAAAAATAAGATGCAAAACAACTGGTTTCAAACTCACAAAATACCTTCGAGAAGCTCTACTTGTTGGTGGATTAAAAGTTGATCGATTTGGGTCAAATATTCTAGTCCTGGTGGGCAGTTTGCTGGTGCTTCTGGAGCAGGCATCCACATTATTTGTCCTTTTGGAGCTGAAAAAAATATTAAAGATTCATTTTATAAGCTTGCAAGGTTTTAGTGATAGTAACTATGGTTCAAGCCGTTTAGTTAACGATCCATATCGAAATCACCAAAAAACAAAAATGGATGAAATTTCTCGATTGATCAGATACACCACTTGTTTCCTTTTTTCGTCTTTCTTTTTCTTTACGCATTAAATTCTTTCGATTAGGAACCATTACAAGCTAAATAACTAACTTGATCAGCTTGGACTTGGCACTTCCTACACATCGAGCAAAGTCGACAACATCTTGTTCAAATTGAAAGCTTGCGATCTAGCATTAGATTTCACTGATTTATAATCTAAAACATATTAATAAAACGAGAAAAAAAATACTACTTCAAAGAAGAAAATATTATTTGTTTTTAACCTAATATTCAATAAATTTGTAAAGCTTCTATCCTCCCGCGCAAAGACAAAAGGTCGTAGTCATAACTTAACATACGACATTCATAATAATCTAAGCTTAAAGCATTAGAAATAGAATAGAAAAATAAACCGTCGAGCTTTGCCTCGTAGATTTAGTAAGTTTATTTAAGGCTAAGATCATTTTTTTGTGTGATTAATATTATTTACCGGCCGTATAACCAGGTTGTTGTGAGACTGGTGGGGCATAACCGGGTTGTGCGGCAGCGTATCCTGGTTGAGGTGGAGGATAGTATTGACCACCAGGAGGAGGATAGCCGGGCTGTGGAGCTCCATAGCCTTGTTGAGGTACCTGGTTTGGGTATTCTATGGGAGGAGGATGGCCATATCCTTGCTGAGCCATTTTGAACACAACCTTCTTCCGTTACCGTATGCCAAGCAACATGCCAAGCTGCTCTGGTTGGAGAGAGACTAGGACTAGGTACGATTTTTCACCCGTGGGCCTCCCGTGATCGACCAACCATGACCAACCATGGGACTCCCATGGACCTCCCATGACCAACCATGAAAAACAACAGAAGAAATAGAAATTAAATCCACAAAGGTAAATTTTCATCTTTCCACGTACAAAAGACAAAATTAAGGGAGACTATTAAAAATTCCAAATTGATTTTTTTATGAAGAGCTAACCCAGTGAACTGACCATGTGAGGAATACACCACTTTGCTAATACAAATTATCTCTCGTTCCAGTTTACTCAGGAGGCAAAATTGTGTTGCACGGCCACATTTTGTCTCATTAATTCGACAAATTTGACCCCAGAGTAATTAACTTGAAGGAGAGAAAATTTGAATCAGCTAGTTTTCCAACCTTCCTCCCCAAACTCAACACATTCTCACCACAGGATAACCACTCTAATAAATGAAGGAAATAATCTAATAAATGAAGGAAATACTAAATGGTGTCTTGTCTTTTTATGCGCACGCTATTGATTTCTTGTTATCTACCCTACTCCCCTTGGTAACAATAATTATTTTGTTTTTCTACTGTAGTTACTATAGTATACTCTATGGTATAGAATAGTATATTGTATAGTAGAAAAACAAAATTGTTACCAAGGGGAGTAGGGGAGATGACAAAAAATCGATAGTGTGTGCATAAAAAGACAAAGACAAGACACCATTTAATATTTCCTTCATTTATTAGAGTGGTTAGCCTGTGCTCTCACAGTTCAAGCATGAAAATCAAAATTATTGAATGAGAAAGTAAAATCTTTCCATATAAATTAAAAAAAGGCACACATCTTATAAACCACTTAATAAATCACTCATGAATATATAAATAACAATTTTATTCAAAAGCTCAGCAAAATGCTAGCAACAACATAAAGTTGAAATTGTCCGAACATGTTTGTACATTTTGTTTGAAAAACTGGTCACATTTTTATAAATATTTGCAAATGCTAAAAATATTTAATGAAATTTTAATTTTTTTAAATGTGAAAATTTTGAATGAGAATGAAAAAAATGGAACATGGAATTTCAATTTTTTTAAATGTAAAAAAATTTGAATGAGAATGGAAAAGTTTGATTTCATAATTTGAACCACTTTTTCTTTTCATTTTGTTATTTCCTACTTTTCCTGACTCAGTTAATATTGTCAATGATAATTAAATGTTTTATGACAAAAAAATGTTCTTAAACATTCTTATTCCCAATAGGGCTGTTAAGCGTGAAGTCATTTGAATGAAAAAACGACTTCCGGGTCCAAAATGGAATACAGTCTTATGAAGATTTTTCTCATTTTTTCTTCATGACAGTATTTCTTGTCCTCAGTTCTGATGGTTTCAGCCGAAGATGAAATTACTGAGAATTTTTTTCACTTAATTTTATTGGGTTTTATGAGCAGTTGGACCCAGAAATACATCACAACTTAACAGCCCTATAAGCTTGAAATTGTAAAACATTAATTACTGAACCCATTGATGTTATGAGAGCCTGTGTTATTTCTGGGAATTGATATTGAATGAGGGAAACTGGTCAGATTGATCAGATACATATTGGGAGGCTGGATAAAATAAACATTTTAGTACATGATTTTGACCAAATCAATGAAAAACACTGACAAAGAGAGATACTCAAGGCATTGTTTCCATGATTTGTCTGCTTCAACCCAGGTCCCTCACGATATAAAAATGGGCATGTCAATAATATACGATGGAAAAAATTTATTTTTCTCTCGTAATATCATCAATATTTTATCCCCATGAATTTAAAACAGGCATTCTCATTAGTATGTTTCTTTTATCATACCAAAAATAGTAAACAAGTAATGATCTAAACCTGCGAAACAAATAATCATAAAATATTGTGGTAAGCCCAACTATCATTATTACCTAAAAAAAGGAAGGGTAGAAGGTTCTGGAAATATAAGCCGGTTATATATTGTTTCACAGCTAATGATAATCACTTATCCAATAAAACCTTCCATAATTCAACTCATTAATAATTCATGAAGGAAACACAGAAATAATGGCCATAAATAGATACAAAATCCTATAGACCTCTTTCACGTGACATCAAGCAGCCCAATTTAGAAGACTAAACAAAAGCAGTGACATCAAAACAGCTCAATTTGGAAGACAAAACAAAAAATTTGCTGAGAAAGAATAAAATCTCCTGAGATTTGGAAACCTATTGTTTTGTCCTCCAAATTCAGCTGCATTCAGACATGCTGCATGGGATCTATACAACGCTACCTATACAACATGTCTGTGTTGTAACAGATTTACAACCACTCATCTCCAGTTTCAGTTGTAAATCTGATACAACATTGCATTCGTGTCGAAAACATTATTTACATGTCTAACAATAGGTTAATAAAATCCTTAATAAACAAACAATAAATAATAACGAGATGTAATAAATATTATTTAAAGAGAGTTGTTTAACAAAACTATGCAAGTTGTTAAAAAAATTAATTTCAAGAACTCTGTGAAATAGAAATTTATTTGATAAACTGAATATTTTTTTATTTTCCTTCCCAACCTTTCTCTTCTTTTTCTTTTTCTTTGTTTGTTTTTTGGTTGGCTGGTTGGTTAGTTGGTTGAGCATAAATAAATAAATGCACACAATGATTAATTTAATTTATGATTGATAATGCACACACCTTATTCGCTTGGGCGTATTTGTTTTCCCAATACAGGTCACATGTCATTCCTTTGGTTATTTTTCTTTGTTTAATGGCAACGCTCGAGAAGATACATTAAAATGGATAAACTTCAAACAAAGAATCGTATTCCCAAAAGGTCTGTATTGGGAAAACATTACGCCCAAGCGAATAAGGTCTATTATTAACCAATCAATATCTATTTCAAATTCACAGATTTATTGAAATTAAGTTAACTTGTCAATAACGTTCTTGAAATGACTTTTAAAAAGCGTTAAAACAGTTCAAAGTGAGTGGCATTCTGAGGGGTCTATTGACAATAAGTTAATGTAAAAAATTTTTGGATTAATTTTTTACAAACAATAAGCAGTTAACTGGCGTCAACCATCTGATAAACCGAACTGTCAATTTTCCCAAATCTTTCATGGATGTACTTGATAGCTTCGAGAGTTAAACTATCCCCTAAACAAATGACTCTTGATAATCTGCGGTCGTTCCACCTGCGAACTGAACGGGATAAAGACCTATCCCATACAAAGAGCTTACCCCCTATATCTAATGGCCGCACTCCAGCTCTCTTGGCTACTAATCCAAGATAGGCATCCTCGACTTTAAATTTACGAACTGTTTTGGACTCCTCTAAAAACTCATCCAGCAAGTCTCCTGAAAACGTATAACACGGCCCAGCGCAGTAGTTCGGGAAAAAACTTCCTTTATATTCGGATTTACTGACATAATGCTTATCTCTTGGGTTTCTAGAAATATAGGCTCTATAGTGCACAAACCCTGCATATAGTCTATCGGATGGCACCCTCTTCTCTGACAACCAGGAGGTGAACCTTGGGATGCGGACATAAATATCGTCATCTACTTTTAGGATGTATTTAGGATGATATGGGAGGGCCCATTCGAATGTAAACCATACCTTAAAAAGGATATTTCTGTAAGTCTCGATGTATGGGGCCCGAATTATGTCTCCATAGTTTCCTGCCTCCACTTCCAATGCGTTGTCCTGCTCGGGATCTCCTGATATTCCTAGCATAAACACTACATATGACGTGAAGTTCTTAGCATTTACGCCTTCTTGAAGTGGAGTTTGAGCAGAATTAGCCCAAGTATTTCGAATGAGTTCTCTTCTCTCAAGAGATTTAGGAACCGTCGTCACCAGAACGAGGAGAAAGATCCCCCCTTCACTTTGATCAATGGCAGGTTTAATAATCTTGCTCCCAAGGGAGTATGAAACGTTTGACTCTTCATAATTTGACACATTCGCTGTAGTGGGGATAGTTGTAGGTATATAGGTACTGCGAGTGATGTTCTTTGCAGGCTCATTCAACCAACTAAACTGTTGATCATTCAAATCGATTAAACCAAATACTTCAACATCGGGCTCAACGGACTCGGAGTCATTTTTCCAAGTCGTCCAAACATTACGAAAACGATGACCGAAATGATTCAAGCTCCACACTTTACTTTTGATGATGAAAAGCAGAATGAATGCCTGGACAACGATTAAACTAAGCACCAGGACTTGTTTTGATGTCATTTCTGATTTACTAGTTGTCCATTTCTTTGTCGTGGATGTCAGTCTGTCAGTTCAAAAGCAAACACTGCCGATGAGCGCGCGAAAAGTAATACGACACTTTCGTGCGATGATCGGACCGAACGAAATATGATACGTTTATATTCAACGGAAAAAGTATTTCGAGACAATGAAATCTCAACAACAGAAGGAGAGAAATGAGAAAGTTAGCGGTAAAAAAAGCATTACAATAACGCAGGAAAAAAAATCCGCCGGACGCAGTTCTGATTGGTTAATTTAGGTGCCACATCTCGATGGACTTCACTCTTCTGACGTAAGTTCTCTAACTCCGTTCTCAGGCAAAAAAAAAATTTTTTCCAATATTTTGCAGCCTGAATTTTTGTAATATCAGTTGATTTAAGACAATTTGTGTGTTAACAATTGCATATAGCTTCGATAAGTTTTTTTTATTGGATACTTATAAAATGGGATAAATAAATATCCAATTCAGTCTGAAAATCAATGTACCTACTATAGTGACACTCATGGTACTAATTTCGAATATAGAGTCGTTTTCGTTTGAGTGGGAACTTCACGGACGTGCGATGTTTTTATAGAGATTACGATCCCGGGGGGTGGAAAAGGGCAAGGGTGCTCGTCGGAAATTTAAAAAAATGACCCCTAAAAGATACTTTAGTCTTACAGAGGTAGGTGTGGCAACAAGACATTTTTACCCCTATAAGAGATACCAGCTAAAATTTGGCAAAGTTGTAGTTATTTTGTATTTTTAATAGTTCCAAAGACGTGAACCTAATTATATGGTGAAAGTCAAATAAAATTGTCGTTGCTGCTATCATTCTTATGTTATATCTTAGAAAATACCCTAAAATATACCAGCTTTGACTTCGGTGGCTCGAAAAGCTTTTAGACACACTAAACGATACCAAACACCTGATTTTGACCCCTAAAAGATACGACGAGCATCCCCGCCCTACGATATATGGGAACCCCTCCCCCGGGATTAGGATACGGATACGGATACGACTATTCCTTTTTGTTTCTCTTTCCGCTGAGTATTGAAGAGGATCTGCTTGCAGGGTAGATATATATGTGGGTATTTAGAATCAAACTGTATATGGCTAAGAAATATCTCAATATTCTCAAAGCTGCTGCTTTCAAAAATTACTCGGCTTCAACAATATTAAATCCACGTAGCCTCCATCTCTCCATTCAATAAAACTGCTCCGTAATAAAATCATTATTGTTCAGTAACTCCGCTACCCTCCCCTCTCTCATCTCTCCCTACCATACCAGCCTGTTGTGCATGCTGGGTAATCCAAGATGGCTGACACCGAGAAGAAGGAGATCCAAGACACAGTCATGGAAGACGTTAGTTCTCCTCCTCCAAAGGACAAGGAACAGCAAAAAATGTTTTCTTTGAAGAAATGGAATGCCATAGCTATGTGGTCGTGGGATGTAGAGTGTGATACATGTGCTATTTGTCGAGTTCAAGTCATGGGTAAGATTTTTAGTTCTCGAATGTTTTTCCGGAGTCTGTTGGTAGTTCGCCTCCTATACTTAGTTCTTGTCTATCTTATGCCCGAAAAAGGCTAGCAAGTCACATTGTAAAATCCTGGATATGTTAACTTATCAGGGACAAGCTTCTTTTTCAACCATGTATTCATGCAGATGCAAAATTTGAGTTTTAAAATTGTAATTTTAAATCTAACTTTTGATTTCATTGAGCTGATTGAGACGAAAGAAATAATTAATAACACAAAGATTTTATATCTAATCACGGTCAAGTATGAACGTTATCTCTTTTGTATTTCCAGATGCTTGTTTGAGATGTCAGTCAGATAATAAGCAAGAAGAATGCGTAGGTAAGCCATCACAATTAATTCATAATTTTGAAGGCCTCTGTTTTATATGTTAAATGAATTTTGAAGATCACGCAAAGTTTGATCTTACCACTCTCTTTATTGCTACGCACTGATTGAGACTACAGTCGCGACAAGGTAATCAGGCAATACGCTTCTGTCAATCAAACACCTTGTTCGGTATATTTATGTACTCTGATTGACGGAAGCATATCCACTGATTTCCTTGTCGCAACTTTTGTCTCGATCAGCGTGTAGCTATGAAAAGAGTGGTAACTCCAAAAGACAACAAAAGATTTTATTTTATTCAGAAAACATGTCATAGATTTTGAAAACTGTCAGTGAGTCAGTTGATTGGCAAAAGCCAAAGCATCAGACATCTGGAAGAGTGTCCAGTGGTCTGGTTTGCATGGGTGATGTAAACTTTGTTAGTCTGTAGTTTTGGGGAGGGTGTCATATCATTCACAGGTCGTGTAATTTCAGACCTACAGGGCAGGTATGAAGGTACTTCTATTAACAGTAAATGTATGTTTATTTTCCAGTGGTCTGGGGTGAATGTAACCATTCCTTTCACAATTGCTGTATGTCTCTGTGGATAGTTCAGAACAATAGGTGTCCACTATGTCAGCAAGAATGGGTTGTCCAAAGGATTGGAAGATGACCTTGCAAGTCACAGACAAGTTATCATAGAATTGAAAATTACAAAATTTTGTTCGACTTATTTTGCTGAGGGAAACATTCAGTCTATATAAATATTCTGACAACTGTGAGAAGAATTATTCTGAATACTGTTTGCAAATATTAGTATCTCACAAATCATAACTCTCATACTAGGAAAATTAGTATCATGCTTTTCCCAATATGTAGTTTTCCCTTCAGCATTTTCCTTTCTTTCAAATTTTAATTGCAAGCCAAAAATATTAGCAAAGTGCCTTGGAATTGCTTCCTCAGTTTTCTAAAAATATTAAGAACTTCGTCTAGGGATCCTGCTTACCATTTGAAACTAAAAAAGAAAAAAACCCAGAAAATCTGGTTAAAAAAATTGACTGTAATAATAAATTTGTTATTTTAATATTAGAAAGCTCTGGAAAACTCGGCCTTGCTTGAGGTAATCCGCTTCTTCCCATCTCTCTGTATCCATATTCCAGAGGCACAAAGTGCCAAGAAATGAATGGTTTTACTGTTAGTTATTATTATTTATTGTAATAGAACATTTCAAAGTATATACCTTTTGAGAAATAAATTTGAAAAAAAACTTGTTTGTGATAGATGTAGCTTAATTTGATTTGTGTAAACGAGGGAATCATGGGATATTCATCAGAGAGAATGTGTTAAAAAATAATTGACTATGTAATCACAAGACATTTGATCCAGGGGTAACATGAACCCAACGCTTAGGGGTGGGGTGAGTTTCGAGAGTGGTTATAGCAGAGTGAGAGAGCAGTGAGCGCTACAATCAAGCTAGAGTCAATAAATCAGGCCAAATCAAACTATTTTGTGTGAATTTGTGTGTTACGACACAGGCTGGGCATGAACAGATCCAGGGGAGGGTACTGGTAAATATTGTGCTCCTACTGCACAAATAGTACCTATCAAGCTGTAATAAGAGTAGTTGTGTGATGTTATTCAAATGAAAAAACGACTTCTGCGTCCAAAATGGAATACATTGTTTTGAAGATTTTTCTTATTTTTTTTTTATGATGGTATTTTCTTGTCCACAGTTCTTATCAGATTTTTAATTTATTTATTTTAGCGGGTTTTATGATCATTTGGACCCGGAAATATGTCACAACAGCTCTTTAGAATGAACTAGACCCATTAAATAAAATACTATTTGTTAAACTAGTAATAGTCAAATAGATACAAAAGAATACAATGGCATTATTGTAACTTTCAAATGTATTAGACGTTTAAAATCGTTTTCACAGGTTTAGTGATTTCATTCTATCTTTAGATGAAGTATGTAATATTTTTTCTAAAATTTATGAATAAGAATGCACATTCACAAGCATTTTTTTCTCTGGTAGTGTTGAAAACAAAAATAATCAAGAGACAGTATTATTTTATTCAATAGATTGGGTTTTTTATTTTTATTTTCTGATGATAGGTACCGTAAATAAGGAAAAAGGTGCAGAAATTATTATGTAATTTCAAAAAATAGTGTTCAAAATGTCCATATCTCTTTCCAAAAGGAGGACTGGAATTTGGAAGGTCAGTGCAGAGGTACAGTGTCGGTTACTTTATGCCTGAGCAGCAGGCTGGACAGAGGGCAGAAAAAGATCAAATACTTAATAAAATCCTCTACTCTGTTGGAAGTGGGATATGGATATTTTTGGCCAGAATACAGCTGTAGAAAATTTGCTTTCTTCTTAATTTTGTCAAAGTATAAAGAATACTTTTTTCCTAGAATAAGGATAGATCTTGGAACAATTAAGCTTCAGCATTTAAGGTGCAAAGAAAGATATGTAAAACTTAAGGAAAACACTCCCTTTACATTTCCATAACAGTTCAAGAAAAGTGACTAAACTGACTCTTAGTATTTTTGATGTTTTGTAGAGGCATAATTTATACTGTTGCAATTCCTTATCTCATATGATTCTCTTGCATAGTCTAAAATATACCTCATGGAGTAAGATAATTATCCATACTATTTACAAAGAAAAAGTTTGTTGTAGAAACTTGACTTTATCTACACAACTGTACAACTAACATAGAAACTACCACCTCTCACCTACCCATATACCACAAGTACATTGGAATTCTTTGTCTCGATCCATACAAATTGAATTATCCCATAACTGCAAATGTTTCGTTATCCTCAAAAATTCTTTTAGATACAGGTCATAGTCAAGGATCATGTAGACAAAGTTTATTAAAAAATGTTAAATTCAAGTCTCTCCACTGGGTTTATTTGGATAAAAGAAGGAATTTGCCATAGTGTTATACAGTTGTCTGTTTGCCAGGAGTCAGTCTAGGTTTTGCAAATTCTACAAATTCATCTATAAGAACAGGCCAAGCTCCTATCAAAACAAAGCAAATAAGATCAATGAATTTCTTGGTTACTGGTTACATGGAGCTGGTGACTCTGGAAATAATTGGGCTTTTTGTGGAACTGTGCATTCTGTAAATGTCCAAAGGAACAGCAGAAGTGTGGCTTGGGTGACTAAGCCAAGAGCATGCAGTCAGAAGAGGAGGCTAGTTACTAAGTTAAATGTTAACTCAGGGTGTGCCGAGACGGGGGAAGTGGGGAACTCTAGCCCCCTCACTTTTTCCCTTGCCATACTGTTCTCTTAGTTTATATCAATATTTTCCAATCTTAGTCCCCCCACTTTTTCTAATACAAGTCTTATATAACCCCCTTTTTAGGGTGCTCCGCTGTCCCTGGAACTGTGACATGATCACTCACCTTCCTCATCATAATTTGACATATCATCTTCTATCATATTACTGAAGTCGAGTAAGAGATTCCATGTATCTCTGGATATTGCACGCTTGTGGTGATTCTAGAGTGACATAAATCATGAATGTAAAATCAAGAAGAAAAGTGACAATTAATTTGCTAACAAGGTAATTCCATAGTAATAAATAAAGCCAAAGAGATTTTTATGAAATGAAACTAATTATAAATGATGCTATGAAACTTTGCATATTGAAAGGTACTGTAGCAAGATGAATGTTAACTTGCATTATTATAGAGACTTAGCAATAATTGCTTGCCTCTCTTATTGCAAGCTCACCATTTGTCTCAATGGTGCAGGAACTGTGAAGGGGACTATTTTAATTAATCTTTCCAGAAACAAAAAAACAGTGAACAAGGGTGGCACAGTTGGTTAGTGCGCGGCCTTCAGTGCAAGAGGTACGAGTTTGATTCCAAGTGATTCCTTCCTTTCCGTGTATGCTTGATTAGCTTTGACGGAGAGTGGGGGGTAAAATGAGCGCACAGTCGGCCTCAAGTTTATCAGTTGACGTATGTAGTACTGTCAGGAGCCGCCGACGTAAAAAAAGGTCAATATACCTTTACCGTTTTACATTTAGAGGAGGGGGGGTGACTGTTCTGCCTTGCCATAAAAAGGAAATAGTTATCAAAGGAATTTTCATGTTGTGGCTTTTATGTTCTAAACACTACACTTGAACCAATAATTATTAAATCATTCCTAATACTTACAACAAGAAATTCACACCACAAGTCAAGAAACTTGAACCTTGAGCTAAGTAGAATTTTCCAGTAAGCTATTGCCATTTCTAAATCTAGAAAATGAAAAAGATTAAAAAAAAATAAATGAATGGGTAAATAAATGACAAATTAAAGCAAGGGAGAAAGAAGAGATGGAAGGAGGAAGGGAAGGAAAGAAAGAGGGTGATAATGGAGATTCTAAAATCAGTGAGTATGGCAGCTTATACCAGCATTTATATGTCCAAATAAAATATTATCTAACATTAGTATCATTTTCCCCTTAATAATAGAAAATCATGCACTATTTGGGTTAGAAGTTCAGAATATTTCTCTTTAATCCTCCTACTAAGTCAGGTGAATGTAAGATTGTGTGCACTTTGCTTGTTGATTAGGCTGCTTATGCAATGTCTTTCATCTCAGTCTTAAAATACAAGCAGACATGCACATGGAATAAAGAACAGGCAGCCCAATGTCAACCAGGATCAAGAAGTGAAAATGAAAATTCTGCAAATCAATGTCTTGTGACTTTGATGTTCATTTGTTTTTCATTTTGCTTTGCCCATGATTTTATAAATCTCAGAGAAGTCAATTTGGAGCAAGTCTATTAAACAAATTTTGTTGATGTGTGCCTTTATCTCATTAAGAAAAACATCTACCAATTGGAAAGAAATCTATGTTTTTGATTAATAATCACCTGACTGTAACGATACTAACACAATTATTTTTCACCTCAAGCTCAGTGATTATCGGCAAATATTTACATCAACCACATCTTGGTAAATATTCACAAAAATCACCTTGCTTTCAGTGAATACTCTAGTTTCGAGTTCTGTTTTGCTCAGAGTTAGTATTGGTTTCATATGTAATGATCTTAAAGTGTATATGACATGAAATTTTTCTTGGTCGTTTCTAGAAGTATAATAT